>PVJC01000204.1:96805-149913 GCA_004026665.1 Murina feae
GGGCCAAGGGCAGTTTTCAGGCTGGCCACAGCTCCCACTGACCCTCTGGGCCATTGCCTGGGAAGCAATGGAGTGGCGCTGGCCACCCCATAGGCTTCCCAGGAGGGGGCATGGGGTCCCCCCACCCCCCAGGCTTCTCCGCCTGGGAGGCCATTCCAGTGTTGCTGGCCACCAGATCAGCCTCCCAGCAGGGGGCTTGTGGGGTCCCGCTTGCCCCGGGAGGCCGTTGGAGCCCTGATCGGCCTCCCGGCAGGGGGCTTGCGGGGTCCCGCTTGCCCCGGGAGGCCGTTGGGGGCCCGATCGGCCTCCCGGCAGGGGGCTTGCGGGGTCCCGCCAAGCTGGTCCCCGCTTCCCCGATAGCTTCTCCACAGGGGAAGGCATCTGGTGGCCCAGGGCCCCAGATACCTTCCCAGGACCCAGGCTCCCAAGATGGTGGAGCCCAGGGCTGCAGCCTCCGCCATCTTGGCTGGGCTAATTTGCATACAGTCACTCTGATTGGCTGGTGGGCGTGGCTTAGGCCGTCCCGAAGAAACGGTTAATTTTAATATTACGCTTTTATTAGTTTAGATATTGATGTCTGGGTGCTATCCCTAGAAATCCTGGTTTAATTAAGGTCAACCTGGGCTTTGGAATGTTGAAAAGCCCACCAGGTGATTCCAATACGGTACCTCATTTGAAAACCACTTTTTAATCTAAACAGAAGTAGCCACTGGGCCATGTCATGTATAGGAAGGACCACTATCGTCATCATGGTGCTCACCAATGATGTCGCTGTCCTTTCAGGTCAAGCTTTCAAGGATTGAGAGGGAGAAGTGAAAGGGAAAGGCGGTTGGACTGTGTGACTGTTCCCCTACTAACAAGTCAGGATTGCTTGTTTTTGCCAGCATGAATACAGAAGTACATATTTACTGAGTGCACTAGTGTGTGTCTGCGTGTGGTCCTGAGGACCCTTCTGTCTTGCCCACAATACTGTGTGTTTGCAAGTGTATGCATCTCTAAGCATCTCTGAGCCTATCCAAGAATGCTAATGCACTTAATTTTTAGTCAACAAAAGACTTTTGAAGAGAAACTTTCTGATAAAGTTCTATTTCTTAGGAGCCTCAAATGCCAAATTCATTTATTCCAAACTGTAAAGAACATTTACTTCAACCAAGCATGCAGCTAAATACAAAATTATTTCCTAGTCAGACTAGGAAACAGAATTGCATACTGTAATAGTTCCTCCCTGGCAAGACAAATTGGTTTTACTAACTTCTAAATAGCAATAAACTTAAGTTAATTAACAAGTTTTTTTCCACAAAACTATAAAGCTTGAATTACACAAGTTGTACAAAAATAAAAATTCACTTATATCATCCATATTTTATGCCTTTAAGAAAGAAGAAAGTTCACTCATAATCACACACTCAAGTTACTTTTTAAAAAATGTGTGTGTATAGAATTCCCCAGGAATTGTATTAGGTATCTGGCATAAGCAACATGTCACTTTCTCATGAGAGTGAATCAAGCAGAATGAATGAGTACAGGATACTATATATGAAGTCAATAACTTTGCTGACAGTGAATGAATTTCTGGAACTACAAAATAAAGTGATGACTTTTCATTTTCATTTATATTTACAGAAGAAAGAGAACTTTTCAAATGAATAACATTGGAAATATTAAAGAAAACAAAGGCCAAAAATGCCCAAAAGCATTTCAAATGGTACATTGATTTTATAATTTTCATAAGTTTGTATACAGACATTCATATTTTTAATTATAGATTTGGAGTCTCACTCTCAGAATTCCCAGGGTAGATTTTTTAAAAGTAGTTTTTGAATTATTTATTTTTACTTTTTCCAAAGATGATGCTCATTATTTATAATAACTTAATTTTACAGTTATGAAATGCTCTATATTTTGTACAGCAATTTATTATCTCTGCACACCTCCTATACACTAATAGTTAATAGAATTTATTTTATTTTATTAATTTTATTTTTTAGCTACAGTTTACATTCAATATTATTTTGTATTAGTTATAGATGCACAGCATAGTGGCTAGATAATCAGATACTTTACAAAGTGATCCCCCCAATATTTCAAGTACCTACCTGGCACCATATATAGCTATTACAATATATTGACTATAGTCTCTATGCTGTACTTTACAGCCTCATGACTATTCTACTGGTATAACTATCAATTTGTATTTCACCTTTTCACCCAGCCCCCAGCCTTCCTCTGTTCTGGCAACCATTAGTCTGTTCTCTCTATCTATGAGTCTGTTTCTGTGTTGTTGTTTTTTTGTTCATTTATTTTGTTCTTTAGATTCCATATACATATGTGAAATTATATGGTATTTGTCTTTCTCTATCTGACTTATTTTCCTTAGCCTAATAACCCTCTAGGTCCATCCACGTTGTTACAAATGGTAAGATTTCACTCATTTTTATGGCCAAGTAATGTTCCATTGTATATATGCACCACTACTTTTTATCCACTCCTCTATTGGTGGGTACTTGTGTTGCCTTTATATTTTCGCTATTGTAAATAATGCTGCAATGAACATAGAGTGCATGTATTCTTTCTAGTTAGTATTTTGAGTTTCTTCAGATATATATCCAGAAGTCAAATTGCTTAGTCATAAGGCAGTACAATTTTTAATTTTTTGAGGACCCTCCATAATGTTTTCCATAGTAACGGCACCAATCTGCATTCCCACTAACAGTGCACAAGGGTTTCTTTTTCTCCAAATTCTCAACAACTGATTGTATTTATTTTTAATAACTCCAGGAAGCTAACATGCTTGTAAGCAAAATAATTATACTTACACTAAACAGCCAAGAAAATATAATTTAAAGTTATAAAATGAAATATTTGTAAGTAATTTAAGCAAATAGTAAGAAAAATTAAATATTCAATGTCCTTTTCAGCAAAAATTGACTTCATTCTTTAAAAATCTAGAATAATAAAAGCACAGTATGCTAATTAGACTGGACATCCTTCCAGATGACCTTATGCAGGAAGCTGGGGCTGCAAGGAAAACCTGGGTCTCAGGTGCCTGAGGGAACCCGGTGCCAGCAGCTGGGGGAAGGAAGGCCTACACTGCACGGATTTCAGGTATTAGGTCTCAAATATTATCACAAGAACATAGGTTAGAAAATGTTTCCAATGAGCCCTTAAAATGAAAATGAATGTATCCAGGGTTTTCACATGTCCTATTTGCATAAAGCATTTCTTTTGTTAACCTTAACTCACCAAAGAATGAATTGCTACCAACATAGGAGATATTAGTAGCCTCATCTTGCTCAATGTGCAAAGGCCAGCTTCCTAGTTAATGTGAAACAGCAGGGGTAAAACAATACAGCCATAAAACTGCTCTTGCAGCAAATGGAAAACTATCCATATGATCATAGACAACTCTGCCTGACACATCTCAAGGGCTGTTATTGGAAGGATGCTAAGAAATAGTTGACTTAGGTTTTATTTTAAATGTGATTCAAACAGGTTTTTCCTTTTAATTTTTTTACTTACTTGATCATCCCTGTCCTTTACGATGTTTAGATCATTTACTTTCATTGTTTTTTCCCTTTCTCTTATTTTTTTTAAGGACTTCTATATTGAGTATTTTTTCTGATTGTACTGTATCTCCTTGGTTGGTTTATTAGTTATAATTGTTCACATTGTTAACTTTGTGGTTTCATTAGAATTTCTGACATACATCAGAATTTTGCAATCTTTTTCTGTGAAGGGCCACCTAATAAATGTTTTAGACTTATGGCCACATATGATCTTTGTTAAATATTCCTTTTTATTTAATTTTTAAAAGTGTAAAAATCCTTTCTAGATTACAGACAACGCAAAACAGGCTGTGAGCCAGATTGATCTGTGAGCTGTAGTTTACCAACTGGTGGTATACATCTTACTGACATCTTCCTTGAAGTAATATCATACTCGTCACAGTATAAGACTCTTACAAGAGTATACTTCCATTCCTTCCCTTTTGCTTTTTTGCTATTTTTGTCATACATTTTACTGTTATGGATATTATAAGCTCCACAAATGCATGATTTTTTGGTTACTAGCTTTCCCTGTGCTAGTCATTCTTTCGTGAAGATCCACATTTTCATCTGGTATTACTTTTCCTCTATCTGAAGGTCTCCTTTCTTTTGTTAAAGTTTATTGAGATGAAAATTTTTTTCTTTATTGATTTTTAGAAGAGAGTAAAGGAGAGAGAGAAACATTACTGTGAGAAAGAAACAACAATCAGCTGCCTTCTGCACACCACCTACTGGGGATTGAGCCCTCCACCAGGGCACAGGCCCTGATCAGGAATTGAACCAGCAACCCTTCAGTGCACGGAAGATGCCCAACCAACTCAGCCACACCGGCCAGGGCTGAAAGATTTCTTTTAATATTTCTGGTATTGCGGGGTTGCTGACCAGGAGTTCTTTTTTTGTAGTGTCATTTTCCTGGCGGTGATTTCTTTTCGACTTTGTACATCTGAAAAGCCTCTATTTGTCTTTGCTTTTTCAATACAATTCTGCTGAGTATAGATTCTAGGTTGTCAGAAAGGAGCATACCCTAGTTGCTTTTAAAGAATTATTTCATTAAGGATACATTCTTTTAAAATAGGAAAATAAGTAGAAATACTTGAAATAAGTTATTGAAATAAAGGATTTTCATTTGCTTTAATTTTATAAGCTGGTATGTGTTCCAAATGTGTTTTCATAAACTAGAACTGATTTGAGCTTAATCTGTTCTACTCTGAGTCTCCAAACCAGTGGTGTACGCATAAATGGACAGCAACTGACTCTTGGAGTAAGAGGCTGATTTGTAGTGTTTGTCCATTTTGTGGTGCAAGTAATCCCACTAGGACTTATCTCAAGCTCCCAACCTAATACCCAGTGGTTTGTAAAATGTTTGAAAATTGAACAGTTGGCTCTTGCAGGCGGACGTGAGCCAGCTCACTGCTTTTCTCCCTAAGGCAGAGGAAGCCCATCCCTGGCCCACAGCAGATTCTCTTCAGGAAGACTTTAGGAGGCATCAGCCACATAAGCCGGCGTAAGATAAGGTCCCTGCCCCTTAAGGCCTGAAGTCCAACTAGTAAGCAGGATTGCCATAGACTGTAAATAACATGAAACAAAAAATATGCCAATAACTGGCACTGGAAATAGAATCTGAGAGGTTCCATATAAGTGACATCATGGAAAGTGGGGGCCGGAGACTGTGAGGGCGTGGTGTCTGGGAGACTCCAAGGACAGAGGGCTAAATCCGTGGAGTTTGTCTTTGGTCTGATCCACAATGGGGGGCCCTGTTAACCACTACGTTGACACTGCTGAGCGCCATGTGCTGCTCCCGCACGACATTCTGGGCCTCAAAGCGAAGATCATGCTTCCTTAGGACTCAACTGGTATGTTTGGCCCTAAGAAGCTCCTTCCACATGTGAGCATTGTGGAACCCAAAGATGAGATACTGTCCTCCCCCATCTCGGAACAGAGGGGTGGGAACCAAAGCTGCCTGCCATGCCCCCGCCAACAGCTACAGCAAAACAGGGTCTCCTTGGCAGCTGAATCTGGAGTCTGGGTGTTGCTCTATATAGATCTTTAATAAAATCTTTTTTAAAAATGCATAGTCTGAGTAGATTACACATCAATGATTCAAACTGAGGGTAATGACACCCCATCAGAGCATTACTTGATTGCTTTGGGGGGACTGCCTGGCTCATGATGTTTTTGTGCTTTCCCTGAAAACCTCTTAGTTTCAGCGGTACTTGTGAGACCAGGGCCAGAATAGAAGGACCCAAGCAGAGCCAACCAGAGCTAACCCTGTTGAGGTAAATGATGATGGTGGGAACTAGCAGCACCTTGATGAACTCATCTGTAGGTCAGGATTATAGGTTTTAGAATACAAAAAGAACATTTGGTTCACTCAGAAGTAACTAATTTAGAAAAGGGATATATTTAAGGTGATTTTCTTTTTTCGATGCCTATGGAAATCTACATTGCACATAGAAAAGACATACACTGGCTATTATATCTGAGTGTTGTGCTTCACACACTTTCTCATTCAATCTTTAACACCTCTAAACTCTAAAGGGGATTTGTGTCAGAGATAAAGAGCCTGAAGCACAGAAGTAAAGAACATTAAAATTGTTTACTGTTTTGAAAAACAAGATGCATGAACAAGCTAACTTATGAATAGTTACTAAATAAGTTACTAAAGAGATTACTAAAAAGTTACTAAATACATAATTACCACATTTCTAAATAGTCCATGTTAAGATGTATTACATGAGTAGATAAACTAAATCTTAAATCAAATCTTATTTGTTTTTTATGCATTTTTTGAAAATAGTCAAGTGGGGTAAGGATAATAAATTCCTTCTCTTGTGTTGATCAGATTAACAAATATAAAATTCTTAGAATCCTGTCTAGCACTATATAACCAGTTACAACTGATATTATTACCATTTTTATTATCCTCTAATGTAAGCATAGGAAATTTCCAGTGAAAATATTTCAGTTTCTTGAGAAGTCTAGGCAAGATAGAAATGGCCAGACAGATTGGCTATTTGCAAATTTATTATTGCACATAATATTTGCTATAGCTGAAGATTTTCTATTGCCAAACGTTTAGCTAAGTGTTTCGCTAAATTATTTCAGTCATTTACTTCTCACAACAATTTAATGGAGGTTTATTAGCCTCATTTTATAGAAAAAAGAATTAAGGTTTAGAAAAGAAGAGTAATATATATACACAATAGATTTATTTATAAAGTCACACACTCAAGGCCCATATTTTCAACAAGTATTTTTTCCATATCTCCATGATTTACATGAACTCACTCTAATAATGATGTATAAACACAGCTGTAAGTGGTTGGTCTAGTCATTACAATTCAATTCAGCAAATATCGATTAAACATTTACCCTATCATGTAAAAAAAATGATTCTATTGATTCTATGCATCAATTCCATACAATTACCTATTGTGCTAAATAAATATTGTCAGGTAGATGAAGGATATCCAAATTTGTGCCACCTAGGGAAGTGTGAAGGAGGTGAAGTTTTTTTTTTTAAGCTGTTAGTCTCCAGAATAGTCATTAATTTTCTTTTTATATGATATCTCTAATTTTTTCTTATTGTTACACCCAAAATCCTCACAAACATGTTTGCCCTCAGGAAGTGACACTTCGATGTTAAATGATTACTTTAATGACATCTCTTGATATTTAGATAACTTACTGGTTGGCTGATATTGAATGTGTATAAAAAAATCTATTTGCAAGGGTCTTCATGCATTTGTTATAAATTTCTGAGAACAGTCAAACCTGTGCTTGGAAACAATTACTTGAGAAATAACACTGTTCTCAAATGAAGACTGTGCTTATGACTCAGCATAAGAGCAGTTTGGGGAAATAGGAAGAGTCAACCTTTCAAGTTAAGTCACTAACTGAACAAATTAGTAATTAGTACTTACTCTCCACCTGGTGCTGAGCACTTGGACAGTCACTCTTTCAACTGAGGATTGACTAAGACACAGACATGCTTAGAGCTAAGCTGAAAAAAAGACTGCAGTGTAGATGGCTCATTTTCATTTTATTCTATCTATTGTATTGTGTTCAGTTAGCAAACAAAGATATGCCCAAAGGCAGATGGCAGAGATCTGTGAATCATATCCCACAGAATATGACTGACCCCCTCGGATCCTTTAGCTTAAAGAGGAAAGGAACAGGAGAACTTATCCACAGTATCCAAATATTTGAAGAATGTTTTATTTACTTTTGGGTAACTCTAAGTAACCAATCAAAGCAGAAGGTCTATGCCTGTGGGAAGTGTGGCTTCCAGGAGCATGCAGGGATGAATCATCCCTAGTTAGAGGTCTGAGAAGCTAACTATCGTGGTGACTATAACAGGCCAGTGACATGGATGAGTAGAAAACATTTCCCAAGGAAGCAGTAGTTGCCTAAGATTGAAGGAATGAGAGATGAATGAGATGAGGGGGCACGAGATGAATAGGGTGAGGGGGCAGGTGGGGGTTCAATTGTATAAGGTTTTAATTCCTTCTATTTATTTGGGTTTGGGTTACCTTTTCTTTTTTTGTAGTGAGAAACTTTTAAGATTTACTCTGCTAGCAATTTTCAAGTATATAATATAGTATTCTTAACTATAATCACAAGGCTGTATTTATGACTGGAAATCTATGTCCTTTGACCAATATCTTCTCATTTTTATCACTCCTTAACCCCTGATAGCCCCTGTGGCAATCTCTAATTTCATGTGTTTGGCTTTTTTAGATTCCACATGTATGCGTTGTCATACATTGTTTGTCTTTCTTTGACTTACTTCAGTTAACACAATACCTGAAAGGTTCATCCATGCTGTTGTAAATGACAAGATTTCCTTTTTTTCTCATGGATGAGTAATATTCCATGGTATACATGTGCCACAATATAAGATTTGAATTCTTTAAAATATTTTGAGTTCTGGACAGGCTCTCCCTGAATACTAATGATGCGATGAAATAATGTAGAGGTCTCAAAAATGAGGTCAGCTGGACAACCCTTAAGGATGCTGGGCCCTTAAGTGAGGACTAGATTGCTTATTAGACACTTGTACTCTAAGACTTAGTCATTTTCCTATTGTCAGCTTTCTACAAAGTACTTATTATTACCTAAGCTGTAAAATCAAGGGCATCTATCAACTCACGCACATTGATGACTGATTGGATAAAGTATGAGTTAGGGGAAGATGCTGCATCGACACATAGTATAATGTTTTTCTCCACTTGTTATAGCTTTCCTAAATGATTATAGGTTAATTGCCAGTAGAATCGTGTCCTCTTATAGGTGTGACTGCTATTTTTGAAACACCTCAAATAGTCAGTTAATAGGCATGAAAATCACCCAGCTGGCTTCGAGGCCCCTTGGTACGCGTCCTTTTCTCCCTCTGTATCCTTGAAGTCAGGCCTATTAGACTCAGTGCCAGGGTCGATACAGTTTGTAATTGGTGTCTGACAGATTTCAGAATAAAAATGTTTAGAATAACATTTTATATTTTCAAAATCAGAATGCAAAAAGCACATCCTTCATAATCGCAAGACTCAATAGAACTTGAAATATTTAACAGTTGAGAGTCAGAAAGCTTGTTAATTTCCATTTGTGGCTTAGGTATGCACAATGGAGTGAGTTCATAATTCTGGTTAGTCTCAGTGGAAGTGAGTTTATCTCAGATGACACCTGTCACTTAGATAATTTGTGTGATGGGTGATAAGCACATTTATATCCTTAATCTGGGGATCATGAACTCCAGATATGGAAGCAGGATCTTTAGATCTTATCTAAAACAGTGTTCTTCATATCTGAATGTAACAAATACTTCAAGGTTTTGGTTAAACTGAGGTGTCAAGTGCTGGTATCCACATGGACCGGAGAGAGGCCTCTGGAAGTGCTTGTTCATCTGAAGACTTTGGAGCTCTGCCCTTATTCAAGCCCTTGTTGGATTACTCCTCAGACTCCTGACCTGCCTGCCTCCCTGCTCCTGTCTGCACCAGCTTCACAACTGCTAAAGAAGTGACTGTTCTAAATCACAAAAATCTAATCATGTTATTTCCCAGCTTTAAGTTCTTTAACAGCTTGGCAGTGCCTTCTGGCAAACATCCTAATTCCTTAGTGTGGCATCAACCCTTTATGACCTGGACCCTTGTTATCCCTCCAATTTCCCTTCTTACTGCCTCACATGCCATGTCTCCACACCACACATATACCCAGCTCACTGTTTCCTAGACATGCCATGCTATCCCTGCCTTTGCACCTGCTGCTTCCTCTGCCTACAGCTCTATTCCCACCCTTTTCCACCATAGCCAGACCATCCTCTAATCACTTTTCAGAACATGCCCTGCTGTTCTCTCCTAGAAGATGCCTTCTTTGCTTTGATGTTTTTTGCCCACTCTTAGAGGGTGGAGCCCTCATGAATGGGATTAGTGCCCTTATAAAAGAGGCCACAGAAAGCTTCCCCTTCCACCATGTGAGAACACAGCAAGAAGCTGGCTACCTATGAACCAGGCATCTGGCCCTCACTAGATATCAAATCTGCTGGCTCCTTTGTCTTGGACTTCCAGCCTCCAGAACTGTGAGAAACAAATTCCTGTTGTTTACAAGCATCAGTCTATGGTATTCACTTATAGCAGCCCATGGCCCATGACATTCTCCCTGTGTGTGTGTCTGTCTTTATGTCCTAAATCCCCCTCATTATAAGAACACCAGTCATATGGTATTAGGGTTCACTCTAATGACTTCATCTTAACCATTCATATCTGCAATGACCCTGTTTTCAATGAAGGTCACATTCTGAGGTGCTGGCATTAGGAGTTCAACATATGCATTTTTTAGGGGACACAGTTCAACCCATAAGACTTCATATTTTCAGGAACCTTTCATAAGCTCTTTTAATTATATACTACATATTCAATTCTTCAAATAAACTATATAGCTCATGCTATCTTTGCAGGATGAGCTTGTTTTATATACTAAATGTATGGGAAGTCCTTAATCTTCATTGAAGACCTAGCTTAGTTATCACTTTTCCTATCCCTCCAGAGGCAATTGGTCTCTCATTGATTTTTCAAACTGTTTTTATTAAAATTTTATTTTGTATACTTAGTTGGGGATATCCTCAGAGCCAGGCACAGTGTCTATTTTATGTTAAGTGATCAATGTGTGTATTAATTGAATGGATGGATAAATCATAATTTATTGAATGATTATTGATATTTTACATATCTTTGTTGCCCCCCAAAATATTTTTGTATATATCATCTTAAGAAAAAGATATTTTAAAAAAAACTGGTGAGGGATTGTGTAAGCTATGCAGAAAATTCATTAAAACTCCTTGTGAAAACTCTTTGTTGAAAGGAATTTATATGGTCTAAGAGAGAAAAATAATTATAAGTACATCTTAAACAGAAACAAAAGCCAAAGACCATAATGTACCAGATTTTGCACTGCTGGTAAAATGCATTATCATCTTCTTGGTGGCTTAAGGAATAACAACTCAGGAAATAACTTTAATAGTTTTTGGAAATTAAATTGCTTTGTCCTTACCTAAAACACTTTTATAATTATGCCCATTTCTAAACTACTGCCTTTTTGTCCAGACAGAAATAAATATACCTTTACCTCTTAAAGTCATAATATGGCATTATAAATTCAAGAACTGCTATTACCATTTCTCATTCTTTTGTTTTTGTATTAGCTACAACATGCAGTGAGCTCCTGCAGTTTTAGTGCTAAGTATTCAATTGAAACTCACTAGACATTCAGTTTTTCTCTAACTAGTAATTCCATGCCCAAGAATTTTCCCTGAAAGAATGCTGTGGTACTGAACCCCAGGTACCCGGGTAACAAATGGCGGCTGGGTAACAAATGGCAGCACTGCTCAGAATAAGAGTGGTGACATCAAGATTTTCCCCCTCCAGCTGCTAAATTCTACAGTGACTCAGCTATTCTTTAAAACTACTTCCTTTTTGGACCATGGCCAAGTCTAAAATCCAGTAAGTATGGTAAGATTATGTTAATGGCCATCATCATTAACATGAAATCCCATCACGGTTAGTGGCAACTTCATTTTTGAGTTCAACTCCATCCTTAGCTCAACTTCAATCTTAGCTAATCCTTTAGTTCAACTCCATCCTTTAGCTCAGGTTAAAAAATCTGGGGTAATTCCTGAGTCCACGTTGTCTCTCACCACTACATCCAATATTTCAGAAATCTTTCAGGAAATCCTGTTGGTGCTGTCTTAAAAATAAATACAGAATCCTGACACTCTCTACTTTCTCCTATGCTGTTGCTCTAGCACCAGCCTTCACTATTTCATGCTTGAATTAATGTAATAACTTTGTAAATGTTTTCCTCCTTCCACCCTAGCCTTTTTACCTTCAGTTCTCCTCAGAGAAGCTAGAGCATATGCCTGAAAATGTGAATGAGATCAAGTCCCTCCTTAATATGAATAATCTTACGGGTTGAACTACGTCAGAATCATCAGTGTTTCCTCCCCATCTCCTTCAGCATGAAGCTCAAGTCCTTCCGATGGCCTACACAAGATGAGGCATCCTCTTGCCTTGGATTCTTCCCAAATCTGTTTTCTGCCTTCCGGTGTGCTCTTCCTTCAAGCTCTTCCCTTACCTCCTCCAGGGGCACGTGCAGACATTATCCTGACCACATTATGAAAATACAAGCTGTCCTTCCCTCTGCACATTTGGTCTCATTGCACTACTTCACTTTTTTGTTATTTGTACTACTTACTACTTCTAACATATGAGATGTTTTCTCCCTTTATTTAGCCAATTCTTTATTGTATGTCTTTCTCTGCTAACGTAGAAACTCTTTGGTCAGGGATCTTTGTCTGCTTTGTTCCTTGATGTGTCTTAAGCACTTAGAGCAGTGTGTGCTTCCTGAATGAGTGAATGAAGTCGACATGTAAACCAGTATGAATGGAGCCATCTCAGTGGGCCAAAGCCATGCACTGACCCTGCCCTTCTCCCCTTGGATTCCAACCTGCCCACCTGGAGTGAGATCCCTTTATCTTAGCAGGGAGCCATCAGTAACCCCTCATATTTTAAGTGTGTAGAATGTTCTAGGCATTTTGCCAAGCTCTTTGAATACATCATTTCATTGGATCCCTACAGCATTTCAGCAACATAAGTAAAATTAGCCTCATTTGCAGCTAATAAACTGAGACAGAAGAAGCTTAAAAATATTTCTCAAATCTCCTATGAAATCTCAGGGAGGAGCCTTAAATGCAGATAACTGAGTGAAAGAAGTCAATCTGAAAAGAATGTATATTATATGATTCCAACAACATGACACTCTAGAAAAGACAAAAACTGTGGAAACAAAAGAATCAACACTTGTGGGGAGGGAGGTATGAAAAAGCTGAGCACCGAGGATTGTTGTTTTTTGGGGAGGGGGGGGAGGGACAGTGAAAGTATTCTCTGTGATACTATAATGGTATAAACCTGTCGTTTTATATTTGTCCAAATCCATGGAATATGCATCACCCAGAGAGAACCTTAATGTAAACTAGGGACTCTGGATGATAATGCTGTATCAATGTCAGTTCATGAGTGGTAACAAATGTGTTACTTCGGTGCAGATTTTGATAGTGAAGGAGGCTGAGTTAACGTGGGGGCAGGGAGTATATGGGAAATTTCTGTACCTTCCACTCTAGTTTTCTGTGAACCTAAAACTGCTCTAAAAATAAAGTTTAGTATTTGTTTGTTTTTAATAAAGGAATGAACTCTGTTCCTACAGTAAGAAAATTTTTTCTGTCTTTCTGTCATGACATCCTGATGCCTCTTGAGTAGGCGTACTCAGATGAAACCGTGACGCAAACAACAAAACGAAAGAGCAGCTATCAATCATCTAATTCTTCAGGTGAGCTCGTCTACCAGTAACTGCTGTCCCATAAATATCTGTTTATCTCTCCATCTAAAAGATACAACAGTGTTTTTCAAATTGTTTACATGTTAGAAAAGGATTTGGAAGTTTTCTTTTTAAAGGAAACACTGGGTAGAACAATTTAGATTTCTAGATTTCTTTATTGTGACCACTTTGTGAGTCTCTGGCTTGCTAATATGCATTATGAATCCCTAGAATGTGTTTAAAATCCAATATTTCCAAAACTAGTTTGACCAAGGACACCTTTTTATCTTAAAGCATCAAATACCATCTCAAGATATTAGTGTTCTGAGAAAAGCCCTTTGGGAATGCCGACCAAGAACTACCCATCCATTAAATTAATTTTATTGAATCTATTAAAGACAGACAGCAGGAGTTCATTTTTGGATACATCTTAGTACAATGACAAGAATTTTTCTCATTGGAAGTAAGTAGGACAGTACTGTTATTAGCAAAATAATGACTCATTAGAAACAAGAGGCAAAAGAAATAGTTATAGTGGTATATTCAATAGAGGAAGTGCAGTGTTCTCATCCAATTTCTGCTTTTGTTCAAAGTCCAGGCTTGAAGCACAGATCAATGATCAATTATAATTTCTAAGAAAAGAGAAAATATATATTCTATCAGGTTCAAACTCCTGGGAAAATGTACACATTACCAGAGTTAGCTGAAAAAAAAAGGTCGGTAGTTATAAATATCTTCCTCAATTAAACTTCTCAATTAAACTTCCTCAATTAAACTTCTAAAGGAGAAAATGCTTGATTCCCATAATAATTGTTTTCAGAAAGAAGACAAGCCAATCCTTGGGGAAGGGGAGGTAACAATATTAATTGAAGAGAAAGCAATTGTTTAAGATTATGTATAGTGTATATTTTTAAAATGAGACATAGATGTACTTAGCTGCAAGTGTAGCACACTCTACCATTAGCACGGACCCCTAAGCAACAGTATGTCCTGCTGATGGGGACCTTAACAGTGGCTCTTGGGTTGGGTTGAATAGTGTCCTCCCCCACATCACATCTACCCAGAATCTATGAGTACAACCTTACTTGGAAATAAGGTCTTTGTAAGTTTAATCAAATTAAAATGAGGTCATACTGGAGTAATATGGGCTCTGAATCAAATATGACTGGTGTCCCTTAATAAAGTGAGTCCTGTAAAAAAGTAAGTTTACAGAGTTGAAGCCTTTACATTGGAATCTCCATTGGAGTGACGCATCTATAAGCCAAGGAACACCAAGGGTTCCAGAAACCACTAGAAGCTAGAAGAGAGGATGCAACAGATTCTCTCAGAGTCCCCAGAAAGAAACAAACCCTGCTTTGCTCTGAGACTTTTGACTTCCAGAACTGTGAGACAGTAAATCACTGTTGTCTTAAGCTGCTCAGTTACTGGCACTTTGTTGCAGCAGACCCAGGAGATTGATAAAATCTCAAATTTGAGTTTTGTAAAACCCTTTGTATCTGCCTGCTGTATTTTACTTTTAGTTCCTTTAACCAAAATCTGAATTACTCCTGGCAAAGTGTACACCCATGCATGGTCATTTTGGGATGACCCCACTCTCCCACTCCCACCAGTTTGGAGGGGCAATTAATGTACCATTTCCTGGGATTTCAGAGAACCAGGCCCGTGTGTGTGTGTGTGTGTGTGTGTGTGTGTGTGTGTGTGTGTGTGTGCGCGCGCGCACACGCGTGCTGCATATTGAGGCTCTCCTCATCTCCAGGAGGGAGGTTTGAGCTTGCTCTAGAATTAAACTCAGACACAGAAATCTTTCTCAGAACTAGCTTCACAGAAGATGGACTTTATTTTGATGCCCCTTCTTTGCTAATATTTGAGGTACTGTTTTTTGGTTTTATTTTATTCTTAACTAAACCGATGACCAAATCATGATTTTAGCAGCCCAGGAGATGAACATTCAATGGCTCTCACTGCTGATAATAACGCTGAAGAACTAAAGCATCTAAAAGCCAGAGGCTCCAGGTGCTACAGACAATCCAGCTCAAGGCAGAAGCAGGGCCTGGGCCCTAATCCCAGGGAGGAGCCCGAGACTGAATCGACTCCATGATGACACAGCTCAGACCCTCTTCTCCCCTCTGAAAGTGCTCCAACATGTTTGGTCGGGAGAAATGCTTGTAAGGAAACTTTGGAAAGAACTATTCATGAATCCAGATGCAGTTTCAAAACATTGAATACCATTTGTTTTGTGTTTTGTTCAGTCTGCAAATATGTGACAGTGGGGCCCAAGGAACTGGAAGAACACCCGAAAGTCTAATTCACAGCATCCTCAGATCGCTGGAGAGTTTCACTTGGAATACAGGGCTGCTGGGAGAAAAGAATTTTACATTCACACTTAGAAGCTAGTGTACTTACTCCATTAGTAGTATCTATATAACCTCACCCCAAGTAGAAATCTCAACCAAGTTTTATGTAATAGTCCATCATAAGAGATTAATTTTGGGGGATGAATGGCACATTTGGGGGGTATTTTTAAATAATTTTTTATGGGGAATGACTTTTTGAGTATTTTTCATAATCATGTTTAGATATTTCAACTTCATTATGGAATAAAGACAAAGGAGGAAGGAAAGGAGGGAGGAAGGGAGCAAAAGAGAGAAGAAAGATGGGAGAAAATAAATTCCACAGTTAGTAAAATGTACCAGAAAAAAGCTTTGGTAATATCTAGAACAGAATATAAAGCCCACATCAGAAACATTTGGCATTTTTCTGTGAAACCGCAAAGACGAAGCCACTCACTGTTTTGACTACTAAAGGAAGATTGGCTCTGGGGAGAAAATGAATGCCTTTTGTCACGATCAATTTTTTTTTAAGTAAAATGTTCAAATTGTTATGTCTATTTTGAAAATGAATGCAGCAATGTTGATTGATGAGATAAAAAATAATTCAACAAAGTAACCGAAAACATATGGTATGGACGAATGATGTAAATTACAAAATAGCATCTAATCTAATAAAAGAGTAATATGCAAATTAGCCATCACTCTGAGACACCTAAGCCACATCCACCAGCAAGCCATGCCCACCAGCCAATCAGAGTGGCTGTATACAAATTAACCCAGCCAAGATGGAGCTAGAGCAAACAGGAGGCTTCTGTTTGGAGGAAACTGCCTGCCTCTGCCGGCTGGGCCTCTGTTCAAGGCAACAAAGTTTCAATTATAGAAGCCACAGAGCTGAAGCAAACAGGAGGCTTCATTGCCTGATTAGGCCTCCGCTCAAGGCAACAAAGTCTCAAGATAAATAAAGATAGAAGATAAATAAACCCCAGAAACCTGATTCCAGCCAGCCTCAATGGGACGTTGGGTCACTGGGAGCTGTGGGGAGCCTGAAAATGGCCCTTAGCCCCTCACCTAGTCTGGCTGGGCACCCCAGTAGGAATCCAAACCCTGAAGGGACTGTGGGCAGCCTGAAAATGGCCCTCAGCCCCTCACCCAGGCTGGCCACACCCCCATGCAGTGAGGGTCCCCACTGGGAGGCTTGACCAGCCTGCAAATAGCCATCAGCCCCTCATCCAGGCTGGCCAGGCATGCCAGCGGGTGGACATCCCCCGAGGGGTCCCGGGCTGTGAGAGGGCACAGGTCAGGCTGAGGGACCCCCTGCCCCGAGTGCACAAATTTTTGTGCACCGGGCCCCTAGTCAAGAAATAAAATTACTTTAATGATTAAGCTACCGTTGGTTTGTTATTCTCTGCTTCAAGAGATGATGTGTATGGTGTACACAAATATGTATGCAGCAGACTCAACAGAATGGTGCTGCCCCCATCCCTCACCACTCTGGCTAGTTGATTCTTATCTTAGGAAAACAATGCTTGGGCCCTGCCTGAGAGCCAACATGGAAACTGGAGGGAAATCTCCCACTCACAGGGCAACACAGGCAATGACAGGCTCCTAATGATTTCATTTCATGTGAAAAATACACTCAGAGGTAATGAGAACCCAGAGCGCCCAGTGATGGACTGTGTAATTCCAGGCCTCTCTTGGTGCCATTTCCCAGAGACAATCAGTGCCCTTGAGGACCTGCAGTACGGAGAGCAGCATAGAAACCGCAAGAATTACGTTATCTAAAATGTGGAGAAACATTCCCCTTAGTTTCCTATGAACATGAATAAGTAATACAGTTTATCCCTTCCCTTTAGACGTTTTAAAGACATTCTGTTATTATTGACTAACCTGTCAAATTCTGTGTGTGCACAATTTTTATTGAGTGTGATATGCAGTGGCTAGGCAAAAAAAAAAAAAAAAGAACTATTTTCCTTTTATCTTTGTTTTTGCATTAAGCCTTGTAAGAAATTCAGTGTTAAATAAAAGGTGTCATCCCTCTTTCATTCATTTTATCCATTTAATTTTATTTAATAAAAATGTTGAGGTATTCCATTGATATATGGTTAGTTTAAAAGGCACATAATCTATTCTAAACATAGGTGATGAATTCATTAATACAAAATATTAATATTTCTATCAAAGAAAATGAAGGGACAATTGCTGTAACTTCATATTGCAGCTTGCTGGCAATTTTCTTATGAAATTCAATTTACTTAACTCTACCATTTATCTCAGTCAACGTGGCACTTCAATAAAAGACCTATTTGCTATGGACGGCAGGTTGGGAACAACAACAAAAAAAAGGAGATGATGGGATTTTCTTTAAAGGTCTGAGATTCCCATGCAAATGCAATTGATATGAGTCTGGCTCACCAAAAAAGGTGATAGAGTTATTTCCATGAGCTGGAGTCGTTCCTTATAAAAATGTGTCTGAAGAACAGGGTTAATGTAACCAATGTACTATAAGCTTTAAAAAAAATCCATTCTAATGTTATGACTCCATTTATGTGAGCCACCTCTAAGTTCTGAGGTCAGCCGGTGTTTGCTGTCCAAACACCAGTGCGTGTCTCCTTAAAGGAGGCCAACAGTCTGTCACCTATGATTTCATAGCCACTCAACAGGGACATCAGAGAGAATGCCAGCTGACTTTTACATGCTGTTTAACAATCAGCCACCAACAGAGAAAAACTTCAGATGATGCATTACATGAATGTAGGACCTTTTAGTAACTCTTCCCCATTTGGACTCTTAGAATTTTTTTAAAAAATTCTTCTTTTAAAATAGTTCTTTAACATATCAACCTATCTGCAACAGAGGTCTCAGCTGGAATTTAAATGGTTTTCCCTCTAAACTCAAGCATGTCTGGGCATAACTGGAGGACTGGTGAGATGGCCAGAAACTGATTTATATTGATTGCCAACCATCCAACTGGAAAAAGAACTAACATTAAGAATGTATTAAAGTGAATAAGCTTGGATGACAAACAGTAGGCAAGTGTCTGAAGACACAGGGGGTTCTGAGGACTTGGCTGTAATTTCACTCCTGGCTGACACTCCATGGATGGCTGAGTCTTCAGACTGAGGGAAAGCTGAGGGAGCTGTTTCTGCATAACCTCTGTACCACGTTTGAGACCACCAGGGGTCTACAGTATCAGCGCCCGTGGTGGCTGTGGAGCTGGCAGTGGTGTTGAGAGGAAGATGGGCAATTAGTGGCACTGCAAAGGTCAACCATGGTGGTGCTCTCAGAGCCCTCAGCCTTGGGCTCTGGTAGCCATTATGCCATGGCAGCCCACAGACATCTGGAGCATTGACAATGTCTTTAGAGGGCAATGGAGGCGTACAGCACATCATACCCAAGAAGACCAGGCACTTGTTGCAAGAAAATAGTGGAAACAACAACGTTGGCTTTTATTCAATTTAACAACTGTTAAACAAACTATCCTAAAATATGTGACTCATAGAGCATTTTATTGTTTTTTATGATTCTATAGGTTGCCTGGAACTCAGCTAGATGATTCTATTTTAGCTATTTACTGATAACAAACTATGTAGACTTATTCATGAACCCTCAAAGTCTCACAGACTGCACAGTTAAGAATCCCTACTGCTAAAATATCTTCCTCTGCTTGCGTGCACCCCACTTCCTTCTTATCTTATCCTGAGGCTCAAATCAAATCTAAATAAAATAGAAAATAAACACAAAGCATACCTTTGGTCAGCTCTGTGTGTGTGTGTGTGTAATATATTTAATACACCACATATATAATTATCCTATATAATAAAAGGGTACTATGCAAATTGACCCTAACAGCAGAACGACTGGGAATGATTGGTCACTGTGACACACACTGACCACCAGGGGCAGACGCTCAACGCAGGAGCTGCCCCCTGGTGGTCAGTGCACTCCCACAGGGGGAACTCTGCTCAGCCACAAGCCAGGCTGATGGCTGCCAGCACAGTGGCGGTGGTGGGAGCCTCTCTTACCACCTCAGCAGTGCTAAGGTTGTCCAACTGCAGCTTAGGCCTGCTCCTCACTGGAAAGTGGACATCCCCCAAGGGCTCTTGGACTGCCAGAGGGATGTCTGGGGAGCGGACCTAAGCCAGCAGGTGGATATCTCCAGAGGAGTCCCAGACTGCGAGTGGGCCCCCACCGCTGAGGGGACACACCTGGCGCAGAGCTGGGTGGCGAGCCAGGGGCGGACGCTGGTGCCTTAGCATAGTAGCAAATCACAAATCTTCTCTGCACATATCAGAAACTCTGATTAGAAGATCTTCACGTGTAATGAAAACTCTGTGGTTGGTCTGTCACATCCAAGACTGGCTTTGATATGCTAACGCAATTTTAAAAATCCACTGTTGACAAAACCTGACTCTTCAACCAATTGCCTTCTCTGAACACAGCACAAATGTGATCTGACCAAGCTGAGAGACATACTGTGTATGCTTCAGCGGGGTAAGCCCCCAGGGCAACGTGGTTTGCAGTATAGTTTTTAAAAAATAGTTCAATATTATTCTCTTTCACTGTAATGTTTTCAAAAGGAAGAAGACAGGGCCTTATGACACCTCTGAATTTAAATTAGCAGCCTACCAGGGGTGAAATTTTTAATAAAAACTGCAGGAAAACGAACTATTATGAACATATTGTGATGCCTATTAATATTTATGTTGCTGCTCATAAGAGCAACAGTTTTTATTGTTCTTCCCTATTTTCCCAGTGTAGCTCATCAAGATTAGCCAAATGGTTTTGCCTAGACTCCACAAGTCTCATTTGAAAACCCTCGAACGTTTTTAAAGCTGCAGGTGCGACTTCTCAGTAATGTGGAAAACTGTATGTCGAGTAGGTTCTGAAACTAGGACACCTACTGAAAGCATTTTCCAAGAATTGGAAAATAAATACCTCTGAATACAATGACAGCATTTTCTCTGCAAGATCTTCCCCTTCACTGGGGTGTGGGGAGCATTAAGGGAGGTACATTTGGTACTGTTACCGACTTTTACATACCCTTAAGTATAATGTATGTAATATGAGCTATATGTGCAGCACTTATATTGAATTTCCATATCACCCTTTTCAAATGAACTCTGAACTATGAATAATGAGGAGGAAGGAGTTCTGGGTTTAAAATCATGAAAGTGAAGGTTTCAATAGCCAGTGTTCCAAAATGCAGTTTGACTTCTTTCTATTCACAGGGGACTGAGCATGGACTAGTCGGCAGGTGAATGGTGCACTGTTCCGTAAGGGACATTAAAATGTCATGGAATAGAACAAATGCAACCACAGATAACCAGGTTTCTGCCGTGGCTCCTCACACAGCTGTAGTTTGTTTTCCCAGGCTTTTCTACTCGAGGAGAAAAAAAACAAAAGCCAGTGAACAGTTTGACAACAGGACCAGGATGCCCCAAATTGCCCAGTGTAAGAACAGGAACGCTGGCTTCTTTGAGACCAGCTACCTGACAGTTACCTGAAATTGGCCAACACAGAGCCAGCATGTTGAAGTCAAATACTGAATGGCAAATCACCTCGTGAATGATCACTTAAAGCTAGCACCTTACATGAGCTTTCCGTGGAAAGTTCAGAAAAATGTGGCCTGAAGAAAGAAAAGAATACAAAATATGTTTGCATGAAAGGTCAGAAAGAGACAGATGTGTTCTGAATAACACTGTAACAATATCACGTAAGCCACCTCTGTCCTCCTTGTGTTTGGCTGACAACTAGTTTTAGTGACAGGAAAATGAAAGAAATTTTCAAACAAAATTATAATGTGAAGTTCAGTTCTTTGTAAAGCTTTATGTAATAATAATTTTTAAAAAAATTAAAAAAAAATAGAAATGAATAAAATAAATAAATAAATAAATAAATAAATAAAAGAAGTAAACCACCTATTTTAAACATAAAACAGTATCCAGATTTTTAGTTAATAGGAAATCCATCTTTTTCCTTTTCCTCTAACTATATTCTTAACAAAAATATGAAAAACAAACAAACAGTGGTCTTGACAGAAGTTGCCTCCATAAATTCCATTACAACTCCTGTGAAGAGGAGAAAGGAATCCAACCTGTTCAATCTCTCCAGATCTCTACACCAACTCCATTTGGAAGAGCACCTTCTTAAATCTAGGTGTTTTCTTTTTCTTTTTTTAATTGATTTCAGAGAGAGGAAGGGTGGGAGAGAGAAATATAGAAACATCAATGAAAGAGAAACATCCATTGGCTGCCCCCTGCATACCCTCTACTGGGGATGGAGCCTGCAACTCAGGCATGTGCCCTGACTGGGAAATCGAACCAGCAACCTCCTGGAACATGGGATGACACTCAACTAAGTGAGCCACACTGGCCAGGCAAATCCAGATGTTTTCTATCTTCTAATGAAACTCAAGATAACTGGCACATTTTGAGCTTAATAAATTAAAATTTTCAAGAATCTTCAACTGAAAGACTGTCAAGCTACATACCTTCCTCACATCATACAGGAATATTATGCCGTATGTTTTTTAAATTGATTGTTGTTCCCTTTAACATTGGTTCAGAACCATAATTTTAATTGCTACATCATTTTGTGTCTTGGTTGTCTAAAATATTAGTTGTTCCTATCATTGTTACTTGAAAATGTGAAAGTCAACATGATGAGATAGAGAGAACACAGTTTTGGGGTTCACATATACTATCTCCCCTGCTTTCTACCTGCTTCATCTTGCTTAATTTTTCATCTTCTCTGAGACCATTTTGCAGGGTTAATGAACAGAGCAGAGATAACATATATAAAAGTGTTATCAAAGCAGATGTTCCTTAAACAAGAAAGATACTATTTTTGCTATCATTTTTATTGATATTATTAAGCATGCATTCCACAAAGGAGATGTTCTCTAAATGAAAAACAATGCTAGCTTTGCTGTCATTCTTATTTATATTACTCAAAGCATGCCTTCTCTGTATACACTCAATTATGTGATTAAAATGTCAGTGAAGAATGGAGCCCTCTAGCATTTCACAATAAACTTACTTTTACATCTAAAACCTACTCCCAAAGCCAAAAGACTTAACCTAGACATTTAGAGTCTTTAGCTATTGCTGCCTTGTCAAATAAGGCTTCTCTGAACTGCTCTCTGTCCCACGCCTACCCCAACCTACACACAAAACAACCTGCTCATAGCAAACTCACCGGGTTCATTAGGATTTCAGTAGAAACTTTGGGAGCACAACTCCATCCTATTTGGGAGAGTAATGAGGTAACAAGGCCATGCTTGCTGTGAACTATTGGGAGTGCCTGCCTAGAGTCTGTGTCAAGAATGATTCTGAAACTGTGTCTGGCCTCAGAAGAAAGGTTGCTATGACTGGTTAGCAATGTCTCTCCTGGATATGGATATACTAGTGGCCCAGTGCATGAAATTCATGCACATTAAAAGGGGATTAATTAGAGGAAATATTTTAATATTGCTATTTGCCCTTTCTCTATAATAGAAGTGTCAGAGATTAAAGAAAATTAGTAAAACGTATATGAAAATCTTCCTCCTGTCAGAGTCTGGGGTGCACCATGGAACCCAAAGTCAAGTCTTCAACCACCCACGTGCACCTCAAAATCACTCGGGACCCAAACCTGGACAGTCCCCCTTCACTGGGCTAGATCCAGATCCGGCCAGTCCCACCCTGTCAAGCCCTGCCAGGTGGGGACTGCAGCTTCAGGTCCCCTGGGTGCCAGGGCAGGGGGGCACAGCCTGAGGTCCCCCATCAAGCCCTGCTGGATGGAAGAAGTGGCCTGTGATCCCCCAGCCTGGTGTCGGGGCAGGGGGCACAGCCTGAGGTCTCCTGGCCTGGTGCTGGAGTGGAGGGCATGGTCCGAGGTCCCCTGGCCCAGCACCAGGGCAGAGGGCACACCTTGAGGGCCCCCATCAAGTCCCACTGTGTGGGGGGCACAGCCTCAGGTCCCCTGGCCTGGGGCCAAGGCGGGGGCATGGCCTGAGGTCCCCCAGCCTGGCACCAGGGAAGAGGGTGCAGCCTGAGTTCCTCTGGCCTGGTGCCAGGGCGGGGGGAGCAGCCTGAGGTCTCCTGTCAAGCCCTGCAGGTGGAAGGCACGACCTGAGATCCTCTGTCAAGCCCCATGCAGGAGGTGGGTGGGCCCGCAGCCTCAGGTCCCTGCTGATTGCTCCTTAAGGCTTGTTATGGGAACTTAGCCTCAGCTGTGGGTGCAAATTGACTGGAGTGATGGTCAATTTGCATATTCCCTCTTTGTTATATAGGATTTGCGTGTTTGCCTTCCCGATACTGAGTCATACATCTATACCATCACAAAAACCTAACAGGCTGATAAACAGCGGAAAAATGAAAAGCTGTTGAATAACATGGAATACATGTCATTGCCACACTCAGGATCATCCTGGAAACTGAATCACCTGAGCAAGGGCTTGCTGTTTTATTACTCAGCATCAGATCCAAAAGGAATTCAAGAGCCAGGTAGACAAATTGCTCTGAAAACGATTGGTAAATATTTAGACATGAGCTGCCTTATGTCTCAGTAACATGCTTCTGAATTATATACCCCCTGCACATTGTGTGTGTTCAGAGGACACAGATTCTTTCCTCATAGCAGCTTTTGTGCAATAAGAGGTTAAACATGGGATACTTTGCAAAACCAATCTAACATATTATTATAATACAACCATTTAAACAGTCCACTGCTATCCCTGATGCTAAGCTCATAATATGTAATATTTAATACATTTTACTTATATTCTCTTCCCTTTTTATAGTAGCAGATTTAAATCTGAGTTTATTTATGTCAGCCAGGATGGCTCAGTGGTTGAGTGTCAACTGAATCAGGAGGTCATGATTTGATTCCTGGTCAGGGCACATACCTGGGGTGTGGGCTCAATCCCCCATCTCTCTCATCATTGATGTTTCTTTTCCTCTCTCCTTCTTCATTCCTCTCTGAAATCAATAAAAAATATATATTTTTAAAAATAAAAATAAATAAATCTGAGTTCATTTGAATAGCATCCCTCCCATCCCCCTTTAAACCTGTTTTTTCTGCTGCTTAAGCCTATAAGAAAGTTACAGTCCTCTGCGTTTCTGATGTGTACTGATTTCTCCAGTTACAATGAATATCTAAATTTGTATAGATTTATTTTTTAAAGTCACAGAAAACAGATTCAGAATCAGCAGAACCTTTTAAAACAAAATATGGTTCACAAATAACAAACGTTAAAAAGTTATGAAAAACAAACAGGAAGAAAAAGAACTGAGTTTGCTGGTATATAATACAATTGAAAGTTTTCCCACTCTGACTATTCCTCTCTCAAAACAATTTTTAAAATTAATTATGTTCTTATTTTGGAAAGAAAATACTGCTTTTGAATACAATAATTATCTGCAGGGTGTTTCCCCCTTTTTCTATAACCCGGGACCCTAGATACAGTGAATAGTTTCTTTCTAATAAAAGAATTTATTTCTAACATAACTAATGTTTTCCATTTCATTATGATTTCAGATTCCATTCATCAGGAAGGTAAATAGCACCTGAAACTTCCTCCAATTTCATGTCCAGGGACCAGTAGATAGAATTACATGCATAATGACTCTGGACTCTTCTATCCCACTGCTCTCATTTGTCCAAAGTCATATTTTGTGATAGTTCCTTAAAGTCTCAGTTTAATATTAATGCCAAAAAAGCGTATCTTCTTCTGTGGGCATTAAATAAACTCCACCAGGAAGAGGGAGCTTCACAGAGGCGCATGTGCAGCGATTGCTTCCCCTGCCCATAATTACGCCTGCTTAGGAGCTCTGAACAGAGGCAATGTCCTAGAATGTTATTGCAGGCAGAAGCCAAATATATACTCAGGCCATTTACAGGAATCTCTCTGAGGAGGCTCAGATCCAAGCGAGCCATTACAAGCCAACATTGTTAGATTCTTTGACTCCTTGCTTCTCAAAAGCTTAGGTGGCCAGTATTTCCTGGCTCCTGCTCTGTGGGATTTGGCCCTCAGCTTTTGAAAGAATTGGGTTGCAGAGGACGGCAGCCCTGGAAAGTGAAAGCAGTTTCCACACTGGTAGCCAGACAGGATACCAGGGGATTAGTGTAACAGAGTTGGTTACACTAACTCTGGACCCAGTCAGCTGAGGCCTTGTCTCCAGGCTTTGAGCCAGACAGGAAGGCTGCTTTTGTGGGGGAAGCATATTAGCTGCAGCGTCGATTATTCCACCATTGAGTGCTTCTCTCTACCTCAAGATGACCTTTTGGAGCAAATATAATGACCACACTGGCTCCATCAGCTAGAAGCAAAGAATGTTCAGACTCTTGCTCCATTTCCCCCACGCTCAGACTCTCATCAAATACCTACAACTCACAAGTCCAAAGGCAGAAAACCTTCCTGCTTCTTCATTACTTGATGATGCACATTGGCCTCTCGGTGAAGAATGTTAAGGGCCTGATTGATGATCACAGAAAATGGAGTTTACCAGTCATGCAGAAAACAAAATTAAACAAAGCTGCAAAACTCAGGAGTTGAAACTCTGGAGTGTAATCTTGTCCTGCATGTACATATCCTAGTGGAATATAGCATTCCAATTCAGTGAAGAGTGACCCTAACTGGGCCCCCTGCCTCCATTCTCCCCCACTTCAACCCCAACACAGTCCATTCTCCACAGGGTCCCAGAATAATCCTTTCCAAAAAAGAGATCAGATCATATACCTTCTCTTCACACACACACACACACACACACACACACACACACACACACACACCTCCAAAGGTTTCACTCGTCCCCAGTGCTTCACATTTGTCGTCACTTTCTATCCCCTTATCCTGCTTTATTTTCTCTTTAGAGCATTCTGCCCAGCTGACATAGTATTAGGATGTGTAATGTGTGTATTGGCCATCTGCCCCACAGGAATGCAAGGCCCTGAGGGCAGGGGTGTCATCTCATAGACTGTGGGCCTGCCATCTAACATAACAGAGTAGGTGGACAATACATGTTTTATGAATAAATGAACCAGGAAGCTTAGTGAAGCTTGGATAAGGCTACACATGGGCAGTTCTTGATGAAAGGAGACCTTATTAATCTGACCAGCATTTAGTTGGTCATGTGCAGGCTCCAAAATTGGTCACTTTGCACCAAACCTCCTTCAGTCTACCCTCTATAACTATTAAACTCAAGGACACTTCTCATGTCCTCCTGTGTTTCTCTCTGAAGATTTTCTACCAATTAAACATGATGGCGGGATTGAGGAGATAGGATCATACACAGTCATTATAGCCAATACAATCTTTTTAATCCTATGAATGATTTTAGGGAGATTGCTAAACCTCTCTGGCCATTAGTGCCTGCTATAGACTAAATTGTGATCCCCCCCACCCCAAAAGAAATTTAAATATTTCTAACCCCCAGTTCCTCATAATGTAATCACATCTGAAGAGAAAGGTTTTAAAGAGGTGACCGGATTAAAATGAGGCCATTAGTGTGGGCCATAAAATCTCACATGGCTGATGGCTTCACAGAGTTAAGGTTAGGACACAGACACATGCATAGGGAAGGTCACGTGAAGACCCAGAAGAAGGTGGTCATCTGTAGGACAAGGAGGGAGACCTGACACAGGGCCTTCCCTCACAGCCTCAGAAGGAACCAGCCATGCCTACACCATTAGCTCCAGAACTGAGGCCATGCATGTCTGTGGTTGAAGCCACCTAGTGTGTGGCACTTTGTTACAGCAGCTCTGGCAAAGTCATTCAGTGCCCTTCTCTGTAAAAAGGGGAAGATAACAGTCCATACCTCAGGACATTATTATGCAGACTGAATGAAATAAAATATAGAAAAATCTTAACTTGCATTTGGCATACAGTAGTCATTCATTTGAACTATTATTAACCCTAGTTTACCTGGATGGACAATAAAACCAATGAAATAACCTGAAAGTGGGCCATTCATAACTGTGGAAGAAGTGCACTGTCTAGCAGTGAATAAAATGTTTCTCCTTCACCCAGAGGAACAGGACCTTTCCAGGCATGGAGGGAACGAGGAGCTGGGAGTCCTTCACTATCTTGCAAATGTCTGCTCTTCCCTGAGGTCCCCAAGCTTCCACAAGGGCAGGCAATCAGCTATTTGGCAACGGGGAGACCATAGAACTTAATATAATGTGGTATCCTGTACATAATCCTATATAATAAAGAACTAATATGCTAATTAGGTCAAATAGCCAAATGATCTTCCAGACATCCTTCCAGATGACCTTCTGGACAAAGCCAAGGTTACAAGGACCAGCTCAAGCTGTGAGGGGCTGTGAGGGGCTGCAAGGGCCGGCCAAGGCAGCTGGGGCTGTGAGGGCCAAGACCCTTGCACAAATTTCGTGCATCTGGCCTCTAGTAGGAACTAAAATAAAATGTTAATTTAAGGAGTAGATTTTCTGAAGGCAGCACAGGACAACGCAGTGGTGTTGAGGGAGGGAGGACTGGGACAGCGGGGACAAGGTACATTCCTGTCCTTGTATTCTAGTCACCAGTGAACATAGAAAGTAAACATAGGAAGAGCTCCTAGATAATTCCTGTTTCCAGACAACAAAACCAAACCCTGGCCACAAATCTTGCCGAAGGATTTGGAGTTAGTGGCAAAATTCCCTTTTTCCCCATTTAAATTAAACTTTCTTTCAGGAGCTCATCTGCATAACGTGCCACTGCAGGCAGCTCTGAGAATATGACCGAGAGGTCGTCAGAGCCTGGAGCCTCAGCTGTCAGACGAGACAGAAAGACAACCAAAGTTGCTCACCCTGAAGGTCATGTTGGAACTTTCGGGTGTGGCTCCCCAGACCACTGTGGTTCCATCCTTGCCTTTGTACAAGTGACTCACGTTCACTAACCTCTGTTCCCACACGTGTTCCACATTTACATAACTGCATCTACCAGAAAGGGATGCTGTAAGGATTAAATAGCAATGTTAGAGACTTGTCATATCTTCCCTATAGAAAAAGTGTAGTAGTTTTCCACACATACACTAAATTGAGTTATTCTGGGTTCCAAAGCCAAAGCCACTGTTCTCACTTCCCATATTTTTAGGAAAATGTTGTGAAAATCTTAGCACTCTGCAGGTTTTGATACGTGGGTTCCCTTTCAGAGGTGTAGAATAACTAGCTGGGAATGGTTCCACGTAGCCCACACGCCCAGACGAGGTACTTACATGGGGCTGAGAGAGACACAGAACACACTCCACCTTCTGAGGAACAACTGGCAACCTACCACCCCCAATATGTAGCATAACTGGGAGACAGGGCAAGGGGTCTTAATTTGTCTAATGACAATGATACTCATGACACTGCTCCCCAATTCTTATTTTCCTTTTGATTTACCCAATTCTAGCATTTGTTGGGCATTGTGCAAGTCACTGGGTTTTCAATGATGAAATAGAGAGTCCCTCACTTCAAGGACCATAAATCCACTGGCACCTTAGAAAGAGATTGCTCTGCATTTATATCTGACACCTGAAATAAATATGCGGAGACCAGGGCTCAAAAACTTGAGATCTGTGTGTTCTCAGGCACATATAAGTAGAGGGTGACTCAGAGGAACATGGATCATTTCATGAAATTTCCTCTCTGCAGAAGGAAGCACTTATGTGCTACCCAGAAAATTATACCCACAATTCTAGGGAGTACATAGAGCTCCTAAAGGCCATTCTTGAGCCACTTGGGGCACAGGGGTCACTGGTTAAGCAAGAAAAGTACTAAACGGGCATGCATACTTGCAACGTGTAGTATTGTCACAACATGTGGACCAGTTTGCGTGAATTTGAATAGTAAATTAACAGAAATGAAAAATGTGCACGATTAGTCAACATGTTTTGGGTAATGACAAAAAAAAACAAAAACACTCTTAATTCATCAGCTACCCTGAGCTTGAGTCATTGGAATAACCAGACGGGAACCAAAATCGGGCCCCTGTCTGCCACGGTTAACTATGCCCTTTCTACACATTCTAAGATGAGCTACCTGTAAAGAGAAAGACTCTCTGTCTCTGGGCCAACATATCAAACTGTATCTATATGACATGTAATATATGACAAATACATAATGTACTCTATTTACATGCATGGTACAATTTAATTCAAAATCAACCACTACTCATTTCATAGAGCTGTGCTGTAGTTTTTCAATAAAACTTAAATATTGTCCTGGGTAAATTAATATGAAATCCTATAAAGTGATTTATAAGATCACTGACTCAAATGAAAACTTTGCAGTATCTGCTGAGGTGGAGGTGTGAGCACACCTTTGGGTAGGTGTGAATGCCCTGGAGTTTGGGCTCTTTTCTCCATGGTGATTCTTAATACAACTTATACTTAGCGCTATTTTCTCTGCCAACAGCACATAATAAATACTGTCAAAATGTCTCATTCGTGCACCTTGATGACTCATAGATGACAGTTTGAAAGCACTGAGAGTATTTTGAAGAGTACAGATAGTTCTGATATAAGAAGCCAAAAAAAGAAAAAAAGAAAAGAAAAGAATGAAAAAATAATAACTATAGGAGTAAAGAAATAGTCCATCATATGTCAGAAGGAGAATACCACAATAAAATTTATCCAATGTGCCTAAGCACAGGGCATATAAGTAGAAATTGTGGCACATACAACTTCTCAGAAACCAAGAATGCAAGCAAATCTGCAAGAAAGCTTTGTAATCATTGGTTAAATCACTTTTTAAAAATATTTGGAGTATTTCATTTCTGACCTTTATTTAATGTTTTGAGTAAAATTTCCCCTTTGAAGTTGTAGGCATCCTTATTTCTAGCAAGAGCAATTATAAGGTATTTTGCTCCCATTTCTCATCGTTTGACTTATCAAAAAACCTACATCACATCAGACACAAAGGTTAAGAGTCGGGATAAAACCATGTATTTACTAGTAGACTTCCCTAGGTAACTTTCTGCATCTTTCACAGGGTCATCAAGAGTTTACTGATGAATTGTTGCAATAAGCAAAATAATTTTATCTAAATTGTTCTTATCTACCTACTTCCTTTCATTCCCATTTCACCCAAGTGAGATAACTAAAGACAAAAATTACTTAACATCTTTCCTCTTATAAAAAGAATGGTAAACTGAAGCACAAGTAGGTGCTATTTCTACCCAAAGGCACAAAAAGATAGGAACAATATAGAAACAAATCTGTTTCCTGCCTTCATGTTCCTTTTACAAGACCAAACTACCTTCCAAGTTAATGTCTTCTCATAAATGGATACTAGAAAAGAAATACAACTGCTGCATTATAGAGAGTAATAGACAGGCATTTCCTAGTTAAATAAAAAAAATTTTGAAATATAAAAAATTTTAAAATGCTTTATTACAGTCTAGTAAATAGGAAAAAAGGAAATAATATGGCTTTTCAAAGAATTTGCTCATTTTTGGAAATATCCAAATGTCCTCCACTTCAGCACAATAAATAAGGAAGACATTTTAGAGTAACAATTTCAATAATCTTCTGAAATGCTGTTCTAAATTTGGAAAAGGTGTTTGTTTTTTTCTCAACCACCTCTGATACTTTGGACTCCCTTCAGCAATGTATCTGTAAGAAGTCATTTAAGAGTTGAACCAAATAACCTATCGGTATAAGGAAATTACTAGAATGGCAATAGTCTAAAAGGTAAAGAAAGAGCCAACAGAACCTTTGGGTTGGAGATGTAGCTCATGAAACAGATTTATAAATAATGTTCAGTTCTGTGGACTATGGGGACATAAGGACAGTACTTGAGCATTTCTGGGGCCTTGGGTGAGGGCTGCATGCATTTTATGCTTCCTCGAGTTAAAAAGGAATAAAAATGTTTCTCCATGTCTGGAAATGTTTCCCCTCTCTCTGGTTTTATTGTGATCTATCATCCCATTTTGTGGTAAACTTTCAAGTCTGGAGTGCCTTTCTTATTCAGTTTTTCCTACCAAAATTCTAACCACTCCTCTGTCCTACAACTCAGGTGTCACCATCATCGTCTTCTTTCTTCAGCCATTCTGTTAGATTTCATCTTGTTTACCACCATCCCGCCCACACTCCAGTCTTTTTCCAATGAAAGCACTTGTCATATTCCACTTGGTGTTCAGTTGTTGAAAATGTCTTTATGTCCCACTAGACTATGCCTGAACACTTAACCATTTTTAATACTTACTTCTCTGAATTGAAGTGAATTCCAACTAAGACCCAAGAGACAGTCTTCCAGAACAGATTAGTGTGGAATTGAGTTGTTATTCATGGCCTTTCTACATCACAGCCAGCCTCGGTGTTAGTGATGAACTGTTCAAATATGAGGAGACATTTTATTTAGATTTCACATCTTGAGCCTTAGAATTAATTTTGGCCTCTGACTAATAAGTAAGTAGCTTTACAGACACACACACAACACACACACACACACACACACACACACACACACCCCGCCATCTGATAAGGAGGCTCCACGTCACCCACAGCAATGATCAGCATAACTTCTCAGTGTCAAACAATTTTATCAAGTGGATCGAGGGCACTTCAACAGGAACTGCCTGAGAAGGCTCTCATCTATCTACTAGGGAGGACAGAAAGAAATGATGATTCATTATCATCTCAGGTGTCACAGCACAGCCTGGGCAATCCTAATGAGGGAAGACTCTCAGAATCTATGGCTAGCCAAGTGGCTCTGATTAAGAAGTTTCAGGCAGAGATGAAAAAGCAAAACTTCTTTTTAACCAGACCTAAGAAACTTTCGAATTTCCTAAAAGTGCTAGAAAAAAAATTAGGTGAGATTGCTGTCAGAAACACCTCAAAAGTAAACATTCATTTAAAGTCCTGAGCCAATTCCACTGGTTCCGTGGACTCTTTGAAAACACTAAATGGAGGGTCCTGTTTCCAACGTTATTTCAAGCGAACCTTTACCTACATGAGCTGTCAGGCATCCACTCTCAGACTCTTGGGCCACATGCCATTTTAGTTACAAATATCTGGGTGTGATGTCCATTTATTCTGAAAACTTTTTAAATATAAGGAATAGCAAAGCCTGTCCTGTGTCATTTATGTGCAGTTTTCCTCAGCTGTAGAGAGCAAGGGCACATTACAGCTTTTTGTGTCTTTCTCAGCAAATCTATCTCAGAAGTTCAGTCACCCACACCGATGAGAGGCATGAGGCAGGAGCTGAGTAAGTTGTAAATGTGCTTTTATGTTCTAAATCTCTAATACATATCTCCAAAGTTGACTGGCCAAAAATGCAATTAAAATATCAGCCTGCATCCACTTATGATGATAAGTTCCTAATTATATAGTGTAGCACAGTGTGCATAAGGAACTTAGGAAAAATCACTCCATTTTGCTTTTCTTTCATTTTCTGGTGAATAAAAGACAATTATGAAAAGCCATGGGTGAGGTTTTGCACAGAGCTGTACTTCTCAGCGAGCCTTGCCTGACAGAAAGCACACCCTGATTAAAGGCTTAGGAAAGCGGCATGGGATCAGTCTAGGCTACAGGAAAGGGGAGTGCTGCCGGGAGCGGGGTGAGGCCTCCTGGAGGTGTGACAACAGCGTGAGCACACAGCCCTTCCCAACGTGCGTACATTTCCTTCCGTAAGAAATCAGCACGATTACTTTAAATATGTAATCACCTTAAAAGTTAATTATAGAACAAAATTGATTAGAAATGCCAAGTAACTTCAAGCAACTAATTAGAAGTCTCTCTCTCTCTCTCTCTCTCTCTCTCTCTCTCTCTCTCTCTCTCTCTCCTTTCTTTCACACACACATTTACACACATGCACACACACACTATCTCGTTTTTTTTCCATCTTCTGGGGATGATTGCATGTCCATGAAGTATTTCAACAGCCCAAGCATCCATCACTAGATGAGTGGGTGAAAAGGAGAGGGTATATTTACACAATGGAATACTACAGGGCTGCAAAAAAAGAAGGAACTCTTACCGTTTGCAACAGCATGGATGGATCTGGAGATTATTATGCTAAATGAAATAAACCAGTCAGAGAAAGACAGGTAGCATACAACATCCCTCATATGTGGAATCTCATGAACAAAATGAAATGATGAAAAAAGAAAACAGGTCCAGAGGCATGGATGTATGGAATGGACTAACAGACCTCAGACTGGGGGGGTGGGGGGGAGGTGAAGAGGTGTGGGGATGGGGAAAAATTAACCAAAGAGCTTATATATGCACTAGTGTATGCATAGCCCATAGACAGGGACAATAGTGTGGTGAAGGCCTGGGACACAGGGCCTGGGTCGATAGGGGCAAGGCAGGATGGGGGACATCCGTAACAGTGTCAACAATAAAAAAATCCCCAAATTTCTGCCATAGGTCAAGCTCTTCTTCAAAGCTCTCTGGCAAGGCTATTCACAGAATAGGCCCTGTTGAAAAAGCAGTCCTTGTGCTCACCCTGGCAGCAGCACACAGACTAAAATTACTAACCACACAGAGAGATTATTAGCGTAGTCTCTGCTCCAGGGTGACATGCAGCTGGGAAAAAGGAGCCCTTGCTATCAGGAGCGAGGGGAAAGGTGACAGATTCACATTTGTCATGAGAGAACATGGCTTAGAGCTGTCAAGGAGAGTAAAGTAATTTAAGAAACAAACTGCTATGTTACTTCCCTAGTGCTGCTCTTACAAAGTACCACAAACTTGGTGGCTTAAAACAACAGACGTTAGGGGGGGGAAGGGCAAGGGGAAAAAATGGATATCTATCTATCATCTGTTGTAATACTTATCTATCACTTGTTGTAATACTTTAAGCAATGAAATAAAAAAAAAACAAAAAAAAAACACAGACGTTTATTTTCTTGACTCTCTGAAGGACAGAAGTCTGGAATCAAGGTGTCGCAGGGCCACACTCCCTTGGAAGGCTCCGGGGGAGACGCCTCATGCCTGTCCCAGCCTACAGCAGTTAGTTCCACGTGCTCCCTGGCTGGTGGCAGCATCCTTCTAATTTCTGCCTCTATCTTCACACGGCCTTCCCTTCTGCATTTTCTCTTCTTCTGTCTCTTCCCTTTCTTCTAAAGATACTTGTCATTGGATTAGGGCCCACAGGGATGACAGTATTACCCCCCCCCCCAATAAATAAGTGCTGATTTATTACAGGAATAAGCTGGTTTCTTTGGGGACAAGATAGGATGAGATGCAAGCATTTTATTAATTAGTGATGTCTTTCCCTGGCAGGCAGAGTAGCAAGTTCCAGGATAAACTAAAATCATCCTCAAAAAAAAAAGTTGCCCCCTAAAAGCCCTGGCCAAAGGTTAAATAAATAAATAAAAACTCTAATGGGTCCTAATTGTTTATGAAAACAGAGGCTTATGAAGGAGTTTCCACTGTGTACAGGAGAAAAGTACAACTTCTGGTCGCTCGAGGAGGAAAGGGTAGGAGTAGGGCCTGGGCAGGCTGGCTTCAGCCCTCAGGGAGGAGCTGGGATGATCTCATCTTGAAACCCTTAACATAATTGCACCTGCCAAGCCCTTGCCTCCAAATAAGGTCACATTCACAGGTTCTGGGGAGACATGTGAATCTTTTGAGAAGAACCACCATTTGGTCCACTCCAGTACCTTAATGAACTCCCAGGAATAATGCCATTTATCATCTAAAAGGAACTTGCTCAGTTAGTTGGAGTGTCGTCCCATACACTAAAAAGGTAACAATCGACGTTTCTCTTTCAGATCAATGATTCTCTCTCTCTCTCTCTCTCTCTCTCTCTCTCTCTCTCTCTCTCTCTCTCCCTTCCTCTTTCTCTCTCTCTCTCTCCCTCTAAATAAATAAACATATCCTCAGATGAAGATTTTTCTTTAAATGGAGCAAGGGCCATAATGTGCCTGAGTCTCATTCAGTGTCTCCATAGAAAACAGATAGATTCCTATCTTGGAAAAGTTGGTTGAGATAGTACATATAAATGTATTTGGTCAATTACACACACATTATTGCTAATAAAATGACTGAAAAACACTTTTACATATGTAGCCAAATGTCTTATACAATATCATGTTTATAACCTGAAAGCTTAGCACCTAGTAGATACTCAAAAATGTCTCTGGAGTTGTTTAATGAAAATGATGAATGAATTAAATATTTTCTGGAGGTGCATTCTCTGTGGAAGTGCCAGGATTCACATTCTATGAGCTAGGTGCACACTGCTCACGTGTGCCTGAAATAATAGATATTTACCAGGGCTTCTTTTCATCATCTCCCCAGCAGGTTCTGTTTGGGTTGTAATTTCTTCTACAATAAATAAAGAAACACAGCTGATTCAAAAGCAGAATAAATTCTGAAATTAGAGTCTCTTCAAGGCCATGCACTTAAGTTTAATGTTACCCATAAAAATTCCTTCCCATAAAGAAGTGCAGAATTCTGTTATTTTCCAAAATAAACAACCCATTCCTTCCTGGTTACGTCGCAGCTAGGTTCTTACTCCTCAGCAGCTAGAGAATTTTCCTCACGAATTGCATTTTGCTATTCTTCAGAATGGGTGTTTATACAGGGCATGGTTTGGGCTTAAAATTCAATTTTTCTGATACACATATCTGTTTGCTATATGAAGAGTGAAGAGACATTGCCCTTGTGTAACTTACATCTAAGGAAACCAAAAGCTTACCCTGAGGATACTGGCAAGTGCATATTTCCTAAAGATAGTTCTTGCTCCAGAATCAGAAACCGTGGGGGAGGGGTGGGGGCGGGATTCTGATGCACTCGCATGGCTGAGAACCACCGCATGCGGGGCCATGCAGGGGAGCAGTTTAAACCACAGGTCACTGGATTTCACTCCCCACCCTGAGTTTCTAATTCTGTAGGTCTGGTGTGGGCCCAATAATTTTCATTTCTAACAAGTTCCCAGTTGTGCTGATGGGTTGCGTCAAAGGCAACACATTGAGAATCACTTTTCTAGATACAGGGAAAAGAAAGACTCCAGACTACACATTTTTCCCTGGTGGAGGGATAAGTTGCAATGAAGAGAGAAGCATGTGTGACATTAATCGGTGTTCCTCTCCATGAAAAAAGAAAACCCTCAGGAATAAGAAATAAACGTGCCCTTCAATATCACGTCCTAACCTTTGCACCCACAGCCCTGCAGACCTGAACTCCCAGGAGCCAGCCTCGCGAGGAGCACATAGGCTGCAGAGGGCACTGGTGGAGATGAGGCATTAGACCTAAGTCAATAAGGAAACCAGAACGAAAAACACGCAAGTAACAGTTGAACATATATGACATGTGGGACACACTTGGAAATAATGGGAGGGGGGTCACCTGTGCAGTCCCAAAGGAATATGGGTAAGAACTACAGCCCATAGAATTTGAACATGAAAGTGTACCTCTTTGAGCTCATAAACTGGTGGTACATTTGGCTTGTAGTAAAATATGGACGCTCAATGTCCTTTGTTACTTAAAAGGTAGGGATCTCTGTGTAGAAGAGAGAAGACATTTTAGATTTTTTTTTAATTTCCACTGTATCTATTGCTATGCTTTACTTGCCTCAGACTCATCTTTACTTACTTCATCTCCCCCCGACATTAAATTGTACATGTGATTTCTCAACATAAAAATTACCTGTAGTTTTGTATTGCCACAGAATAATTCACAAACCCCTTAATTTGGCATGTGAGGTAGCAGTACTCTTAGTCCCTAGACTTTGTCTTAGACGTTTGTCTAGAACTGGGATCAGCTTTGACTGAGAGCTCGTTAGAAATGCAATTCTTGGGCCCAACCCCAGACTTAGTGTGTCAGAATCTGCATTTTTAACAAGACCCCGCCCGCTGATTTCTCTGCACGTTACAGTTTGACAAACACTACTCTAGATGACTGACCAGCTTTCTTTCACCTTGGTAACCTTTTACTTATAACTGGTTAGCACAGTCCTGTAAGGGCATAAACATTGATGGGAGAAGAGATGGTGGAACTAAACTACTATACCAGGTGCAAAACCTACTTCAGAACCCAATGCAATCCTCAGCAATGTTTGTACCTTTTCTAAGTTATTTGCACCAGCTGGCCCTTTACAGAAGGCTCAGAGAGAACCAATGTTGGGAGCTAAAGTAATGACAGCAATAACCAGAGATGCCATTCCCCAGGCCCGGGTGTAGACACCAGTGCCTATGGCCCTGCGCTACTCCAAACAGCAATTCGGTGAACGTTGATTGCATCCAACTGCCAGGAATGCTTCTTTGGCTTTACTGAGGACAGTGCTCATAAGGAAGCAGGGCCGTAAATTCACAGCCTGCTCCCGGATTTAGTGCTGATACTGAACACAGATACAATCCCTGTTAGACCCACTGTTGAGTGATTTATACTCAGCTGCACCTGTAAAAGGAAGGCATTCTTCTGTGTTTACCCATGCCACAGAGCTGTGAACAGTCATAAAAGGATAAAACACAGTCTGAGGCATGTGTTATTTGTTGTTGTTGCTTTAGTGTATTGGGTAGGTTATGTGAAACTGGGATCTTCCTTTTTCCTTCACCAGGTAAATCTTCCTTTTTCCTTCACCAGTCACCAGGTGAGGTTCCACAAACAGCCATTACCTCATTTCACTGGTTTGCACCTCACCTGCCAAAATGACCTCAGATTGATGCCAAATGACCGGTCGGTGTTTCTTGGAGGTCGCAGATGTTTTGCATATCTGTTTACACATGTCTGCTCCTCTGATGCTGGGTCCCAGCTATTGCCAAGTGCAGGGCCTAAGATGCTGGAAGCTCTCGTGACACAGTGCCTTCGATGGAGAAGGGCTGCTATAGAGATTTCCCTGAGACTGTTCCTTCCTGTTGCACTGGCTTGTTTTCCATGGGATCTAGATAGCGATCCAGAAGGTCTCTCTCCCCTTGTGTTATTGGAAACATTTTAATAGGCTTAGGTTCACTGTTTTTGGTCTTTGGGTGTATTCTGATGTCTTTAGTCATACGGAGGTTTTTATGCTAACGTAGGCCAATTACTAATGTTTCCTTGTGACTGTGTTTTAAGAAACTTTCTTTATTTTTGACTTTGCCTCTATCATTCCCATGATCTTTGTGGCTGCCTCCCACTGCTGCAGTTTTATCTGAAGGTATTGTTAGGATTCAAGGCTCAGGGTGATTTGGATTCTGTAATATTCATTCCTTTTCCTGAGGGATTAGTCAGTAAGAGGGGAAAAATGACTGTCTGATAAGCCATTGCTAATATTTTTCACATCTGATTTGAATACAGAGTTCAGTCTTCATTTGAAAAACGCTAAAAGATCTGACAGCAATACCCATGGATTGTGTATGTACTGGCTTCCCCTCATTTGAAAAAGTCTTTGTGGAGTAGAGGATATTGAGATGAGGTGCACCATGAAGATTAAAATTCAGCCCCCATTGAATAATAGATGAAGAAGTGGAGATCCAGAAGAATGAAATTATTGCTCAGTATCACATGGCTAGTCTGTGGCAACATTGACACAAAGTCAAATCAGTACTTCCAATCAAAATTGCCTTAGATACACTAGGCAATGCAAAGCTTACTCTCTGCTAAAATTTAGCTAATGGGATATACTCTTAAATATTCAGAAGGTTGTTTCATTATTATCATGATAATACTAGATCTAAAAAATGGTGGCCTTCTTGTCCCCAATGATTTCTGTCAGTAAGCAATTCAGAATATAATAAAAGGTAAATGAATAGTCAAGTTGATTGAAATCTATTTTCTTCCAAAGAAGTCCTGGGAGACTTTTACATTTATGCTGGCAAATCAATGTTAATTCTTTCATTCCAAGACACTCTATCTGTCAGAAGATAAAATTCAAAATTCCTCCTTCTTTATAAGAATAATCTGTCGGTTACAAATGCAAAAGTGGCATTAGAAATTAAATTATTTAGATCCTGTGAAATGTTGCAAGTGAATGAAACATTGCTAATCCCAGTTCTCGCTGATAAAAATATTGAGAGAAAGGAATTGTAGGTACTAACTTGAACCTTCTAACTTAAAATTTCAAATAATTACACCCTTGTATATATATATAAAAAAACTTATCCCTACAAGATTTATTTAAGTCTTCTGAGTGGCTTTCAGAAAAATTTTTAATTTTTTCCCTATGACTAATTTTATAACTGGCAATTTGTACTTCTTTTAATTTTGAAGTTAATTATTAATATGAATAGAAATTCTCCATTTTCTTCATATGTAGAAAAATGTATTTTCCACCCTGACTCATTAAGTCTTGAGCTCAAGTTTAGTTTCCCCAAAACAACTATACATGTCAAATCTGAACCTATTTTTAGAAGTGTTTCCTGACTCCAGATTAAAAGAGAAATTGGAACATTTCCATTAAAATGTTCTTTTCTCTTTTATGTTTTCCAGAAATAAAAATCTCTCTCACAATAAGTAGTATTTTTTCTAAATGAAAGAAATAAGTCACCAAATGTTGCCTTCTGCACATTCCTAACCCCTAACAAGCAACAAAAACAACAAACAATTTTTTAAAAATAACTTTAACAAAACAAAAATAGCCAAGTACTTTTGTCTGTGTTAATGATAAAAATTTATGTCAGTTCAGGCCTAAAATTACCATCTCCAAAGTTCAGAATGAATTAATGGGTATATCAGTATAAAAATGAAATCACTCCCAGCCCAGCAGCTCCAAATTTAGAATTATCTTCCTTTGAAATGGAATGTACACAACCTATACTTGCATCATGAAAAAAATACATCATTTAGCCAAAGCATATACAAGAGTTGAAAGAGAATGTTTACATGGTCTTCAAGAAGGTAATGTCTAGTCAAGGAAAATTAATTTTAGAAATTAAGCAATTACCTGGATTAGTAAAATTAAAAGAAAATGTTTGATTCAATTACCTGCTTATGTTCATGGAAGTATTTGAATCATTTGTATACTTATTCCAACTTTCTACCTTTTTTGTGTTAGGTTAATATCAAAAGTCAGTCAGAGCTAGAAAGTGACAACTGTGATTTTTCATTATTTTACACAAACATATCATTGGAAAATGAAGTGATAATAGGAATAAAATGCTGAGAAACAAAAAGAGGTACTACTCCTGATTTGATTATAATATTAGATATGTAGTAAGACATAAAAAGCACAGGATTCCAGTTAAAAAAATAGATAAGTCCTGGGGATTTAATGTACAATTTGTTGACTATAGTTAATAATACTATATTTGAAAGTTGTTAAGAAAGTAGATCTTAAAAGTTCTCATCACAAGAAAAATATTTTGTACCTTCGTGTGGTAATAAATGGGTTAACTAGACTTACTGTGGTGATCATTTTGCAATATATGCAAATATCAAATCATTAAGTTGTATAGTACACCTGAAACTAATACTGTTATATGAAAATGATAGTTCCATTTTTTAAATCTAAATAATAATAATGTAAATAAGTAAATATTTTCACATTAAAGAAAGGTACATATAGATCTCAAGACCCATGGATGAGAAAAGCCAATATATCCTAGAAAGATTTCAACAAAAATTCAGAAGTCTCCAGGTATTATCCAAGTGCTCTGTAATGAAGAGGTTGATAAGTGAGTGTTGCTCTTTTCTTGAATCAGACTTAATTTATTTCTAGGTTCTTTGTGGTTTACATTGTAATCCTCACTACCAAACCCAAACTGCAACTTAAATCAAACCAGGAAGTTAACTATGCTAAAGGTTCATTTTGGAAATGTTGTCAGCAGTGACCATTTCTTTTCAGAGGTTACCAAAGCTACCTTTAAAATAGAGCCCATCATAAAACTGAAGAGATTTAGTTGAGCTTTATACTCATTTAAAGCCAGGGATAAACTATAGCAGTAACTATGCACTAACTTGTACAGAATGCAAGCAATGTGCACGTCTAGCTGTGCATTGGATTTTTATCTCCTAGTTATTTAGGAAAGCGTTGAGAATTTCACCGCAGTGTTAACTGGAGGCTTCGGCCGTAAGAACTGCCAACCTGATGAATTGGTCTTTTCAGTAAGATAAGTGCTATGCTTTATTCAAAGACGAAGTGTTTATCTTGAAGGAATTCTTCTTTAATATCCTGCAGAGAGTGTCGGGAAGCCTTATGAGAACAGGCTTTCTTGTGAGATGACAGTCTTTATAGGCAATCTAAAATGAATCACCCAAGGTTTGCTTTTTTGCTACACATAATTCATCTTTTCATTGCAACTCCCACCCCATCCACCCCATCCCATCTCTCCTAGAGGGTTGCTTTGGGAACAAGAGAGAAAAGGGTCAGCATACAACTAGGTAACAGAGTTTCCCAACTAATGAGCTATTTCCAGGGATTAGACCACCTTTGAATCATATCACTCACTGGATGTAATAGACATGCCCATAGCTGTTAATTTAGAAAACTAAATGGTACATTTGTATTCCTCACTGGGAAAAGGAGGAAACAAGTGCATTACAATTTTGGAGGCCTAAACTAGAGAGCCACTGTAATGACAGCAGGCACAATTACATTAAAGCTTGTAAAATTCTCTTTCCATAAATTGGACAATAAAAGACAAATGGTCTAACTATAGAACAGCATTTCACATGTACTTAGTAAAAAGAAACTTGGATTTTCTTTCCAGATCTTCTCTGTGACTTTTGGCAAGTCTTTTGTCCTCTCTGAACCTGTTCGTTTATATGCAAAACGTAAGTAACCATAGCATGCACTACTAACTTCTAATAATCAAATTAAACAATGTCTGGAGGCTTGTAGGTAACTGCAAAGCACTCTCTAACTATGGCGTACTAGGAAACCCCATTAAAATGTACATATCTGTGCGATGTGAATTTTGTCCTTAAGGAATGTTTCCAAGCCCCTTTGTGTTCAGTGATAATCAGTAACGTGACCATCTCAACATGGGGTCCCCCTACAGCAAACTCTTATCAAAGGACTTGGGGACAAGTAGTTAGAAGGTGACCTCAGGAAGTACAGCAAAGCAAGTGGGTAAAGTGTAAAAGAAAGAGAAATTTTAATCAATACACATGAACACACTGGTTACCACTGTGGCCAACTGGGACTCAGTCTACTGGAGACCAAACAGAAACCTTATGGAACATCCCTCAGAACTGATTCCTAGAGGACGGGGAGGGCTCCCCATGGGCGTTGCTCCCTCCTTGACTGCTATCATCACCATCCAGGTTGGTGGCTTGAGAAGGTGTTGGAGGAAGCCCTTGGCCAGAAAAAATACCCTCTAAACTTGAAGTGGAAAGCTGCCAACATGCCAGAACCACTCACTGCAGCTTCAGGGAGACTCGGGGTGGCCGGGTGTGTGGGCAGAGTGCCAACGGTGCCCACACAGGGGCTTTTCAACACAATGAAGCAGGCAGCCATTTGAGACCATGCTCTGAGCGCACAGTGCCTGCAGTTTCTGCCTTGGGTATCCTTTTCCCCTCTGTGCTTTTATCTCCACCTCACTAATGGATCCAAGTTAGAGAGAACAAGAGGAGCAAGAGAAAAGGGAAGAAAAAGAGTAAGTTTAAAAAAAAAAAGGTCCTCTCTTCCCCCACTTTCCTCTATTTGCTTCAGAAGAAGGAAGATTGAGTTTCTATTCACTCAAGTAATTTAAAAAGAAAAGAAAAGAAAGTTAAGATGATGTTGGAAGACTTACATAAGATTCAGGAACACACAAAAGAAGGAGGAGGAGAGGGAGGGAGAGGGAGAAGAGAGCTCCATGTATGGCTTTTGTCAGGTCACTAAAAATCAGGATTTCCCACCTTCTAGGGCAGTGGTTCTCAATCTTCCTAATTCCACGACCCTTTAATACAGTTCCTTGTATTGTGGTGACCCCAACCATAAAATTATTTTCGTTGATACTTCATAACTGTAATTTTGCTACTGTTATGAATTGTAATGTAAATATCTGATATGCAGGATGTATGTAGGTGACCCCTGTGAAAGGGTCGTTTGATTCCCAAAGGGGTCGTGACCCACAGGCTGAGAACCCTGTTCTAGGGCTCTTAAACATGTTTGTTAGATATGGTTCTGTTATGTGTCAATTCATGTCAGTTTTCAGGTAAAATGTGAAAGCCCCTTTCTCACTGGATGGACATAATTACATAGAAGTGTGCCATACTTTCCAATTTACTGTCCAATGTATTTGGACTTTCATTCAGGTCATAATTGATTCATTAGATGATTAAATGTTAGGACAAGTCATTGTATCCAAATGAAAGCTGTAGCTTACTACGGATGATAGAGAGCTATTCTCTATATTCAATAGTCTTGGGTCTTTTAGAACATTTGCAAACAATGTTTAGCTAGAAAACTTAAGATTTCCATTTGCTTCCCGGAAAGAAATACTTACTTATGGAACTTTACTTTTTTCCTCTCAGCTTTCCTAAATGCCACCTCAAATTCAAGTGAAATTTCTACATAATGTTTGTTTCAAAACTATCAACGTTAAATAATGAATTGAATAAATTTATTTATTTTTCCCTAAGTACTTAATAAGACTTTTATATTTTCTTGGAGGTTGTGCTGTTGTTTGTCATAGTTTTGTTTTGCTTTTATCTGTATGTATGTTTGCTTGTTCTCTGAATCACATATAAATTGTATTTAGTTTATTTGGGTGGGGGAGGGAGGAGAGTAATTCAAAGCCAGCACAAGAGATAGGGCTAGGTTTTCAGAACAGGGTTCCTATTTTCCTCTGGGTTTCCTTACCTACTCACTAAAATATACATTTACACTGCCAGAAAGTATGAGTATTTCTCAATTTTAAAGATCTTAGTGACAGAATAAATAAAACTAATATTGTATATATTTTCTTAGGTGTGAAGGTTTAGAAACCAGACACTTAAGTAAATAGTTTAAACTTATTTTCTTTACATTCAAAATGAAAATAGTTTACATGTGTAAATGCACCTAAAATAAGCTCTGAACTGCCCTAACAATGTCAATCAATATCAACTGCCCGTGGCAGCTATCTCGTCTGCATAGCATTTGGTCCTCCACCTACAGAAGAACCTTTATATTTCAGTAAAAAGATAAGAAATCTCAAAATACTTGCAATTTTTAACAACAGCAGTGACATCTGGTTACTCCCACAGTCAACTTCACAGGGCGCGTAGACTGCTGTTTCAGGAGGCTTAATAGCTGCCTCTTGGGAAAAGGGTAACAATGTCAAGTGTTAAACACAATGAGATCATTACATCTGCTACCTCTGCGTAGTGTTTCTGGCTGCTCTACCAAAAACACTTATTTTATGTTCGATTATTTCTTTCAGTTCTTAAAAATGTAGACTTGAGACTAACCCATGTTTTTTCTGCTGATATTGCTAACAGGCAACCATTATGGGTACATTTAAAAAAGAGTATTGTAATGCTTATTTTAAGTAAATATGGGAAGGAATTGGTAGTTATGCAATCTTAGGTTGTTTTGAAAATAATCATTTTGGTCTTCAGTATTTGGTAGCATAATTAACCCATTTGAGGTGAGAGAGAGAGAGAGAGAAAGAGAGAGAGAGATGTGGGAGACTGTTTTGCATATTTAAACTGAATGTGAATCTACAAAATTAATGTAGAGTAAAAGTATACAAAGTTCTTGGATTGTGAGTGACATTGTGGAGCCATAATTTTTTACATTTACATTCTAGGAAATTGAAAAATACCAAATAAAAAGACCAAAAAAACCTTACTTTACTATAATAATACTTTACATTTATCTAATGCTTTATAGTTTACAAAATGCTTTGAGTTATGCATTTTTTCAGTTGCTCACTGTAGATACTCATGCTTTTCAAAAGCAGATGAGGGATTTTATTATGGTGGTGATTCAAGTAGGTGCAACTGCATCATCTTCTTAGTCTTCTGAATCAGCCCATTGACTAATGCAAATTAAGATTATAGATACAAAATATTCAAGAGAATAGAAAATACTCTGCTAGCAACAAAGTATTTTAGAATTCTCCACTCATCTCCTATTTGCTACTAATGAGTTGACAGTTATTTTAAGTGGATGATGGCTTGAATACCTAGATGTTGTGTGACAGACTTTGTTCTAATTTTCTTTTTAAATTATCCTTAAACTTGAAGTTCTATGCAAATAACTGCACAAACTCTGAGTAGAGAATTCTAAGGTCCAGACACATCCCACTATAGCATATGCTATAGACTGAATGTGCCCCAAAATTCATATGTCATATCCTAATCCCTAATACAATGGATGGTATTTGGAGGTGGAGCCTTTGAGCGGTGATTATGTCATGAGGATGGAGCCCTCATGAATGAAATTAGTGCCCTCATAGAAGACACCCCAGAGAGCTCCTCCCTCCCTTTCCCTATGTGAGGATCCTGCAAGAAGACTGCCATCTATGAACCAGGAAACAGGTCCTCACCAGCCACCAAATCCCCCTTTGCCTTGATATGGATTTCTCAGTCTTTCTTTGGCCTCCAGAATTGTTTCTGTTGTTTATAAACAGTCTATGCTGATCTGTTATAGCAGCTCAAACTAAATGAAATAGCGTATGTCCACAATCTTGCCTAAAACAGCTCATTAGTGGACTGTTTTAGACTAGAGTAAGATGGTGTAAATTTGGCACATCAGTTATATGCATGAGTGGCTGATTCTGAGATACAGCATTTAAGAACCTGATCTCCTGGACATTTAACCAGTATATTCTCTACTTATTTACATGATTAATTTGCCCTTTCTCTGAGGAACACTTTTCTTCTTAAAGAAAGACTTCAGCTTAGTCTCCATCGGACTGTTACTATTTCAGTATCTATGGACCCTCAATCAGGACAAGTGGCTATGGGCACTTCCATACAGCACTTGAGTTCCTACTCCTAATAGCTACTGCTCAAAAGAAGAGGCGGGGGGTGGAGGGGGGAGTCATCTGTGGGCTTAATTAGCAGGGATCAGAAGCATTCTCTTCTTTTTATAAAGGACCTCACAACAACTCCACTTTTATATTTTATGTCGTTAGAAAATTAAAGGATAAATTCCAAATATAATTGCATATATTCTCAACTCGGAGTAATCTGATAATTATCAACTAGGCTATATTTGTCAGGATTCGCTGGGTCTGTCATCTCAGAAAGTGGTTAAGCACAACTGGGGCTTTGGTATAAAGGAGAGCATGGGGTACATAAGGCAGGAAGACGGTGGCAGTGAGTGAGACTAAGGGTGTCACCAGTTACTTCATAAACAAAGGCTGGAAAACACTCACTTGGCCATTGGTCTAACAAGAAAGCAGAGAACAAAAATAAAATAATAGGACAAGTAACACAAATATATTTTGAAGCAGGTCCTAAAATATCTCCTGCCTTGGTAATCTCTTTCCTCTCCTGATTCCCTGCTGCCTTTAGATCCTAAACTGAGAGGGGCAACAAGGGAGGAAGGGAGATGGGGTAGCCGGGCAACTCAAGCCCAAAATAAAGGGGTGGTAAGTGAGGTGCCCTGGAGCCAGTCCTGATTGTCCCCTCAGAATGGAAAGTTCTATGAGGAAGTGAAAAACAAACCCCAATGGATCATGGGAAGGGACTCTGAGAACAGGACAGCCCCAGCCCCACTTCCCAGCATCACCCGAGGAGGTCAGCAGCTTCTCGAAGTCTCTCCCTGGGCATGCCGTGAGCAGAGCAGCACTGACATGTTTGGGGCACTAGCTAAATCACCCCCAGGAATCCAGGGCTTGGGTATTTCCTGCCAGGGGCACAGACATTTCCACACACCCCATGCAGGGATCAGAGGAGGTGAGGAATCAGTGGCCTACAGATGGACTGGGCTCAGAGCAGCATGACTGTGGGAACTCCAGGACCACTTGGGCAACAACCACAAACTTTAGTATGGAAATCAGCATGATACCCCGAAACTCAAGCGATGCCAGCATATCTCAGCAGACACCAGTGCCGGGCACCCAGTGACCTGGTAGGATTCTGCAGAAGACAGTGAATCTCCAGGGAAGGTACTGGGCCCAATTGTCCTTCTCCCACAGCCACAGGAAATGCAAGCTCTCTGGTACCCAAGTTGATTCCTGGGAAGGAAGAAGGAAAAAAAATAGATCCTAAGTGGAAGTTTAATATTAAATTGAAGAGATTCCTTTCATCTACAAAAAAACTGGCTTACCTTTATTTGGCAAGCTAGATCCCCACTCACCCCATATCCCACTCTCATAATAGGAATCGAGGCCTTGAGAGCAAGAAGCCAGTTGGAGGATAAAAAAAAGTGGCATTCTTGTACCTCTGGGTAAATGAAGCTGTTTTCAAAGGCAGCTTACTTTCAAAGGGAAGGAATTTGAAGAAAACCCCCTTCTTCCATGCTACTTCTCTTTGTCCTAGACATGGCCAGACGTGCTCGAACAATCAGAGAGACAAGCGGTGCACTGAAGAGGCAGCGAACTGGGCTCGGCTCCCTGGATGGGCTGCAGGAGTGCTTAGGAGCCTTGGCTGAAGCGGGAGAGGCAGTGTGCGGAAGCAGCTGGCCACCTGGTAGAGCTGAGGGAAGCCTGAGCAGACACTGTTCTGTAGACATTGGGAGAAAAAGCCTGGGAGTAGAGCAACTTGAGGGCTTTTCACGCATATTGCATTAACTCTGATTGCCTGTATGATTTTCTGCTAAATTACTTTTCCATAAAGCTATAATAAAAGTATGCGCAGTGTGCATCTGTGGGTGGAGGGGAGAACACAGGTGAAGTGCTGTTCTTTATTAAATGTGCAGCCATGAGCACAGAAATCCTTGATCCAAAGAAAGCCATTTGACTAATTATCCAAAGCATTCCTCTGTTATCAACCAGACTTACTTTAACCAAGTGGTTCTCAACCTGTGGGTTGCAACCTCTTTGGGGGTCGAACGACCCTTTCACAGGGGTTGCCTAAATATATTCTGCATATCAGATATTTACATTACAATTCATAACAGTAGCAAAATTACAGTTATGAAGTAGCAACGAAAATAATTTTATGATTGGGGGTCACCACAACACAAGAAACTGTATTAAAGGGTCGTGGCATTAGGAAGGTTGAGAACCACTGCTTTAACCTAACACCAAATTTGATTCCTCCTTCATCAACTCTATTTGCTAAGAGCCTTTAACATCTCTTAGCTATATTAAAACTAGAGGCCTGGTGCACAACATTCATGCACTGTGGAGGGGTCCCCTCAGCCCATCCTGTGCCCTCTCAAAGTTTGGGACCCCTTGGGGGTGTCCAACTGCCAGCTTAAGCCCACTCCCAGCAGGCCTAAGCCAGCAGTCGGATATCCCCCAAAGGGTCCTTAGTGCTGCTGCAGAAGTGTGAGAGGCTCCCGCCACTGTTGCTGCACTAGCCAGTCATGAGCCTGGCTTCTGGCTAAGCAGTGCTCTCCTTGTGGGAGTGCACTGACCACCAGCAGGCAGCTCCTGCTTTGAGCACCGGCCCCTTGGTGGTCATTCCCTCAATTGGTTAATTTGCATATTAGCCTTTTATTATCTAATCTAATAAAAGCATAATATTGAAATTGACCATTTCTTCAGGACACCTAAACCACGCCCACCAGCCAATCAGAGTGACTGTATGCAAATTAACCCAGCCAAGATGGAGGCCAGCACTCATGGAGCTGGAGTAAACAGGCAGCTTCTGTGGGGTGAGGGATCCCACTGGGGGGCTTGGCCAGCCTGCAAACAGCCATCAGCCCCTCACCCAGGCTGGCCAGGTATCCCAGTAGGGACCCAAACCCTGAAGGGGCTGTGGGCAGCCTGAAAATTCCCCTCAGCTCTTCACCCAGGCTGCCCAGGCACCCCAGTAGGGACCCAAAACCTGAAAGAGCTGTGGGCAGCCTGAAAAAAGCCCTCAGCCCGTCACCCAAGCTGGCCACACCCCAATGGGGTGAGGGTCCACACGGGGGGGCTTGGCCAGCCTGCAAACAGCCATCAACCCCTCACCCAGGCTGACCAGGCATGCCAGCAGGTGGACATCCCCAGAGGGGTCCCAGATTGTGAGAAGGCACAGGCCGGGCTGAGGGACCTCCCAAGTGCACAAATTTTTGTGCACCGGGCCCCTAGTCTATATATATAAAAGCCTAAGTGACCAGCCAACCGGCCAATAGCTACAATGTGCACTGACCACCAGTGGGCAGACGCTCAGTGCAGGAGCTGCTGAACTGCGGTGGCTTGGCAACTGCGGTTCTCAGGTGATACACCTGGAACCAAAGAGGAGGGAGTCCGATTCTGGGGTGCATCACCCAAGAACCACCCTCTCACAATCCAGGACCCCTCAGGGGATGTCAGAGAGCCAGTTTCGGCCCGATCCCCACAGGCCAACCTGAGGAGCCCCACTGGTGAACAAATCTGTGCACTGGACCTCTAGTATAAAATAAGAGAGAGAGAAAAAATACAAGCAAACAAAATCAAACTTACTGAGACCACTGGCAAGTCTCAGAACTTCTTTACTATATGTCATCTTTTTTATTCCAATCTCTAGAATCCTATAAGGTCAGGCCAAATTGTTTTCCTTTACCAATTCCAGATCCCCAATCATAGTTTGTGATCCTACCTTGAAACTTTTCTCTGTACTCCACAGATCAGTTGCTTCAAATTCTGAGCATTTTGTTTTATATTCCAAGGAATTTTCTTTACCATAGTTGTGTTTTCCACTGTCCTTTGTGGGAAAAATCAAACTTTTTATTCTTTTTTAATCTTTATTGTTGAAAGTATTACATATGTCCCCCCTTTTTCCCCTATTGATCCCTTCTAGTTCTCCCCACCCATTGTCTGTGTCCATGGGTTATATATATATGCATACAAGTTCTTTGGTTTATCTCCACCCCTCTCCCCCACCTGCACTATCTGTCTTCCCTCTTCCAAATTTTTCTTCTGAATAAGAAGGCAATGCTCAAGAGGTCTGGGGACAGTCCAACCCCTTGATTTTATACAGTTATTCCATACATGGGATACTACTTCTTACTGCCTTCTATAAAGAATCAGCATAAGCAGCACTCAGCAGTTTTTATGAGTACCCTGAAATAAATAACAAATTAAGGAAAAAGTATAATTTTGGAATCAAGCTATGCCGCTATTTGCCTTCAGCATTATTACTATAAAATTAATATTTTGTTATAACTTTAACTTGCCTCTTGGTCCTGTTAATGGAGCATGAGGTAAAAAGTGAATTGAGTTTCTCAGTGTGTCTACCTAGTGAAAAGGCAGCACCATAAGAATAAAGGCATTCACACTTTTGAGAGACATATCCTATATAATAAAAGCCTAAAATGCAAAGTGAAAAAAAAAAAAGAATAAAGGCAGTCTAATCCCTCTTCTCAGTGAGCAGTCTGACAGGCATCTGTGAGATTTACCGGGGAGGGCTCTGTGGATGTGCCTGGGGGCACTGAAGACTCAGCAGTGATCAGAGCACCATTTCACTAAGCACACATTTCAATGCACTGCTCAGAATACTAAAAAGGAAGAACTGACAAGGAGGAAGCAAGTCATGTGGATTAGTCACATTTTATATTACTTTTATGGTTTTTTTTCATCGGCCTTTTTAAAAACAAAAATCACATAAACCGAAGCTTTGGAACATATTTCTGCTAACCGGTGTCAGCAACACTTTAATCATTTATTGCTCACTGAGTGTAACAGCCAGATGTTCTGATTTTAAGGACATTCCACCCACTTTCAAAACTCCCAGTGCAATCCTAATTACCCACTTTCAGCTACTTGTTTCTTTGCTTGTGGCTGAAAACATTGTAAAACTGGCACCAAAGTGCCACATGAATAAAACATGTTAGTCAAGCTTGTACCCAATAAGGAGCTGTCCTAAAGAAGCAATGTGGAAATCCCATAGCCAGTGTTGGACATAAAAACATCCTCTATGACATCCAAAATGATGCCTTCTTAAAGCAAGTTGTGATTTACTGGGAAGAAAACTGTTATCCTAATTAGAATACCTGTGTTCAAGCCCCAGTTAGCCACTTATTCAGTGTGAAACCCTGAGTCACCCACTTATTTCTCTGCATAAGGTGGATATTATTTCCTTCCAACTGGGTGAGATGGGCCAGACACGCCCTGGAGGAATCCATGCACTGGGCTGGTTTCTACCTGATCCCTCCAGGCCAGGCCGAGGGACCCCACCAGTGCAGAAATCCATGCACCAGGCCTCTAGTATAGCACGTAATGGCAAAAGCTGGACCCACATTGGTACATACATGATTCCAATGTGGAAAGTTCAAAGACAGGCAAGACTGTAGTGTTAGAAATCCAAGATGGTATTTATTTTTAGGAAGAAAGGAAACCATATTAGATATTGGGGAACCAAAGACATACAAGCATGGTCTCTTTCCTCAAGAATCTCAAACCCAACGAGATGATGTACATAAAAATGCATTGAGCTGAAAATATATAAACTGTTATATTTTTTTATTTTGAGTAATAATATTCTGGTAAACTGATATATAAAGTTAAATAAGCTGACATCGAAAGGTTTCTTATGACGTTTAGTCAATCAGGCAAACAATGTCTTGTTAGATGAAACTCATCATATGGGCCAAAGGCTGTGTTTCCATCAAGAGTCTATGGCAGATGGAATGGAATAAATCTTCATTTTATCTCATCACTCCTTAGCCCAATATGAATGCAGTGTAAGTGCCTCCTGTCAGCAGGAGCAGATTATAGAGAAGCTCAGATAATGTGACTTTGATGTGCTTACTTAATCTTTGTTTTCTCTCTTCGTCTGGGAAAGAACTCAAGCAGAGTGCAACCATAACTTTCCCTCCAAGACCAGGAAAACCATGATTTGACTTTAAAAGACAAATAATAATGATTAAATTGGCAGCAGGAGCAACAGCCACAGTAATTATACCCTTATAATATGCTTCCCAGCTTGTGTCTCATTAGTAAAAAATCTAATATAATAAAAGAGAAACATGCAAATTGACCGTTACCACCAGCCAATCAGAGTGGCTGTATGCAAATTAGCCCAGCCAAGATGGAGGCCAACAGCCATGGACCTAGAGCAAACCAAAGGCTTCTGTTACAACTGCCTGCCTAGGCTGGCTGAGCCTCTGCTCACGGCCACGCCCACCAGCCAATCAGAGCAGCTGTATGCAAATTAACCCAGCCAAGATGGAGGCTGGCAGGGCAGCTCTGCACTGGGAGCCTCAACGGCCGGCTGGCATAGCTGTGCCAGGTGTGTCAGCTCAGTGGGAGGGGGGTCTGGCCTGGGGCTTCTTTGGGGCATCCAGAAGCAGCTGTCTTGGGTCTGCTGCCTAGCTCCACCCCCGGGAGCCTCCGAGGAGTATCCAGGAGCACCTGTACCAGGTCCACTGCCTGGCTCCACCCCCTGGGGGCCTCCCCGGGGCATGCAGGAGCATGGGGCCTCTGCAGGGTGTGCAGGAGCAGCCGTCCTGGTTCTGCTGCCTGGCTTTGTCCCCCAGGGACCTCTGCGGTACATCCAGGAATGCCTGTTCTGGGTCCACTGCCTGGCTCTTCCCTGGGGGCCTCTGCAGG
>PVJC01000205.1:0-149582 GCA_004026665.1 Murina feae
AGGAATGCAAGCTACATTTTTATAAACAGGATCAAATATTTTATACCTGATAACTTTTCTGCAAAATGGACATATAGGTCCTTGGAAATTAGAGCATGAAATTAGTTTCTCGAACATCCTGTAAGTATTAATATGATAATATGTTGATAATGAACATAAATGTCATTGAAAAATTATTCATTTTGTTTGTGGCAAGTTGGAACCTTAATTATTTGATAAACTATTTGGGAGGAGTAAAATGTAAAAGATGGAGAACTACTGGGCTAATTGACATTGTTCTTTGTACCTTTTAATCCCAGAAGTACAGAAAGTATTATTTCTACTAAGCAGGTATATATATACACACAAGGTTGTAGAAATTGTCTGCATGTGCCTGGCTTAATAAGGCACATAGTTCCTATAAGTTGTTTCAATCACAAAGCATTTAAAATTAAATTCTATTTGGGGTTAAAAAACAAAAATCCTCCCAAATTCTACCACCTATCATCTTGGCAAAGGGTATCTTAACTAATAAAAGCGTAATATTAAAATTAACTGTTTCTCCGGAACGGGGGGGGGGGGGAAGTCACCCCACCAGCCAATCAGAGCTGCTGTATGCAAATTAGCCCAGCCAAGATGGCGGAGGCCGCAGCCCCGGTGTGCAGCTTCTTCGGGGCTTCGGCCTCCGCCATCTTGGAAGCCTCCGTCCTGGGAAGGCATCCAGCACCTTGGGCCTGCGGATGCCTTCCCAGAAAGGGGGCCGGGGGGCGGGAGGGGGGGCTGCGGGGACCAGGCAGCCGGCCCCTGAGGCCCCCACCCGGGAGGCCATGGGGTGGCCAGCGCCACCCCACCATCGGCTTCCCAGGCGGGTGGCCCGTAGGGTCAGTGGGAGCTGTGGCCAGCCTGAAAACTGCCCTCAGCCCCTCACCCAGGCTTGCCACACCCCCTGGGGTGAGGGTCTCCACTGGGGAGCTTGGCCAGCCTGCAAACAGCCATTGGCCCCTCACCCAGGCTGGCCAGGCACACCAGCAGGTGGACATCCCCAGAGGGGTCCCAGACTGGGAGAGGGCACAGGCTGGGCTGAGGGACGCCCCCCCCTCCAGTGCACAAATTTTTGTGCACCGGGCCCCTAGTAGTCATATAAAGTCCTTAACATGATGGCTGGAACATAATAAACACTAAGACATGACAGGTGCTATTATCATAATACATTTCATCTTTCTCACAACCGAAATCTATCAGCTGTTACATTCGGCAAGTTTTACCTCCATGCTTCCACTGTGATCCCCTTCAATGTTGATCTCTTGGATCCCCCATTCAAACAAATTGCTAAACAATCTTCGGACCTCTCATCTCTTGCCTACTTTACCCTTCATATTGCCTCTAGTCGCACATTAGCATTATCTCAAAAAAACACACACAACACCAAAAACAAAACAAAACAAAAAACAACAACACACTAAACCAACACCAGGAATTCACTACTGCCTACAAATTGAGTCCAGACTTAATATTCAAGTCTCTCCACACCCTCACTCCAAATTACCTTTTCAAGACTTTCCCCCACCAAATCCCTTCAGGCAACCCACAATCCAGCTGTGTACAAATTATATACTTTCACCGCTCTACCTTTTTACATATGAATCCATACATACGTTGGCCTGATCTGCCCTTACATGTTGGCTATTTACCTCTTTTCTTCTCGTTGAAGAGGCTTTTGCCTTTGCCATTCTTCCAACTGGTATTTTGCCTGCACCTTATTACTCTACTCTGTATTACAGCCAACAAAGGACAGAGGGATCTGTAAACTCCCTCAGGGGAGAGAGCTAGCCTTAGCCTTTTTAAAAAACTAATCGCCCATTCATTCAGTCAACAAAGTTTCATTTAGTGCCTACCTTGGTGACAAGCTCTAGAGGAAAAGGTGAATAAAATAAAAGCCTACACCATGGAATAAATAGTTCACCATCCAGAGAGGTGAACAGACACTTATGTGACTAATTTCAATAACATGTGAATGCTGCAAGAAAGGGAATGCTGAGAGACTGCGGCACATGGCCCCTCTGTGGAGGACAGCACGGAGGCTGGCAGTTGATGTGAACGCTCTTGATGTTTTTAATTGTTAACAAAGTATGTCAAGTTAAAACCAACATCCTCTGCACAGCCTAGAAAACGATGTGTCTGTGAGTTTATAGCCGCTGCTGTACACCAGGTCAGAAGGCTTAGAATCGGACAATGGAAAAACCCAGAGGGGAATGGTCATATTTGGAGCCCTGAACACAGAGCTGATGTGTACTGAGGCTCAAGGGCGACAAAGGCCAGAGAGAAAACAGTACTGCTCCCTGATCCAGTTACTGCTGACACGTAACTCATCACCCCCAACTGGTCACAGCAGCAACAGGATCACAGAAGCCCAGGGCAGTCACACTGCTCCCTCGGAGGCAGGGCTCCAGCACAGCTCCTGGCTGACAGCGAACGCAGAGGACAAGCTCTTTCCAAATTCCTGAGGCACCAAATCAGTGCGAGGTCTTGAAAGGGCTGTTGTTGTAAGAAGGCTGTCACTGGGGGCTTGGAGGAAAAGCCACAAGACAAGAGGAGCCCGCTCTGCAGTGACAGTTTGGCAACACTGATACGTACGGGATAGTGGGAAATGGAAACATACATGATGAACTCAATGACCGAGCTAACGAGATTTCCAGGCAGAATACTTAAAGTGACACCTGGGTTCTGCTTGATGCCTGAGATAAAATGCGAGCGGAGAGAGAGCTAAAGAACACGCAGTTGTATAAAAGTTTCTCAATCCCAGCCTCTCCGGACGCCGAGCAATTCTCAAATCAAGAACCGGCTTCGGAACCGGCTTTGGAGCAGGGATCACATCCAATCCGGGACATGCCTGAATGACACAGATAAGCTTCAGAACGATTTAAGGCACTGCCTCCTAGACACTCTCAAACTGCCCTGAGGTCTCCTAAGGACCTTATGCACACCTCGCAGAAGCTCCACATTAAATAACAAAGCTTGTAAGAATCTTAAGGGTTGTCCCTCAGCAGTTTCACAAGGAGCTCAAAGCAGACAAAGCATCTTGGGGTTAGGGGTCTTGTCTAATGGTGTGAACCCACCAAGATTCACAGAAAACCCACAAGTTGTATGGGTGTTTTATTTGTTTGTTTTGGGGTTTGTTTTTTCCCCCCAGATATTTGTCCTATGAAATGACTGCCAGGTTAGACGAAAAGAAACAGAGAGAATCCTAAATGAAGAGCCTTCAGGTCCCCAAACTTTTTGGGGCAGGAAGCGATAGGAGAAGGCTCCTCAGCGGCAAATGCTGGCTTTTCTTTAAGAAAAAGGATGACGTACAGAGAAGAACCAAGGGCCCAGAAAGCAGAAGAGAGAGCCACAGAGAAGAGCAGAACAGGAACCAACAAGGAGGGCCTGGCAGGAACCCAGAGCTGCATGACCGTGTGCCTCCCGTGTTCCCACGCTGGGGCAGGCCTGCAAGGTACCTGCCCTCCTGCTGAGCTGTGGCTGGGAATCGAGCAGATAACTGAGAAGCGCTCTCAAGGAGCTATACCCCCAGAGCTGGTTCTAAGGAGCCTCATTTGCACCCAGATCTGATTTAAATGGCAGGTCCCTGACGCTGAGCCTGAAGCCACAATGGGATGCGACTTCCCGAGGATCCTGGAAGCACAACAGTGCACTTTGCACAGGAGAGAAATGTGAATTGTTGTGGCCAGCTGGTACACCAGGGCAGAATGTTTGTTTTCCTAAGATGCCCATAACACTATCTCCCGTCCCATGTGTTCTTCCAAAAATCTTGCCACTCCACTATCAAATGACGCAGTCCCTCCATAAAACCTGGTGGGTTTGAGACTCACCTCCAACCAACAGAACTAAGCAATGTGGCGACCAGGGCCAGGACAGAAGAGCTGAGGCAACGTCCACCTTGCTCTCTAAATGCTTACAGCTGATGCCTTCAGCTATCCCATAGCAGTCTGATTGCCTCGAGGCCTCCATGCCGCCAAGCACCCAGACTAGGTTGGTCCCACAAAGAGAAGGCCACACCCCCTGACTGCAGCTGCGTGAGACCAGAAACCTGCCTGCCAGGCTCCCCTGAAACCCTCACTCACAGAAACGCCACAAAATGACTAGTGTCTTAAACTGCTGGGTTTTGGTTGATTTGTCACACAGCAATAGATGGTCAGGATAAAGATGGTCACAACTGGATGTACTGAATTTCATTTTCATTTTTGTATGCTTGCTAATTCTTTGAGGATGAATAGGTCACATTTGATAGCAGGAAAGATTACAGACTCTATCACGCTTTGCTTCCTGGTCAGTGTTTTCTGTGGACAGTCTGGGCCTCTGAACACTCGGGTTTTAATTTACACTTACACATTTTTTTTTCCATCAGCCCGTTATTACTCATTAAAATATCAAGAAGAAAAAAGCCCATTTCTAGTAATCACAGATAAGAGGCTACAGCTAAATCTTAGACCTTTTAGCCCATGATTCAAATTAACATTTTTTGACCTCTTGGAATTCAATGCTTATCTAGTTCTGCCAAAATCTGGCATTTCCTCTTTTCTAAAATGTAAAAGGATAGAATAAAGAACCGAGAATATTAAAATGTCCTGTAGGCAATCAGAAAAAATGTAGAGAAACGAAGACTTTTATAATTCAGTAATAATTCAAAACGCTGGGCTAGTTCAGTGAAGGACACACTTGTAGCAACTTCCCTATAATATTTTAACATTTTCTAATGTGAAAAGAATCAAATTTGATAAATGTTGCTCTTCAGATAATGATAATGGGATTTTGTAACTTTGAAAACCCAACATGAAAGGACAATGTCTTAAAAGAGAATGTTCTGGAAGAAGCAGCACAAAACACAGAGAATTAGATTCCTTATTCCATTTTAATCCCATCAAACCTCCAATATGGCATTTCCTCAAGTTAGGGTGACAATGAACAATGACAACAGCGAGGAGCCAAAAAAGCTGCATCCAATTTTGCAACTACTGTCTTTGAGAATTAACGCTCCTGCTGGGAGGGGTGCCAAGCTGATCTGTAACTTTAGCTAATAAAGAAAACAATGGGAACGCTCTGTCCTGGTTAGACAAGTAACACAAATGAGAAAACACACTTCACAGAAAACCAAAGGGAAAAAAATAAAATAAATGCCTGGCATTGAAGCAGAGTGGATACAGCTTGCAAAGTTAACTTAATTGCAGAAAAAGAAGGGGGTGGGAAAGAGAAAGAAGAGCATACAGCCAACTGAATACGACCCCAGGCAGCGGCATGACTGACTACTGAACCAGGAGAATTCCAACAAGCAACAGAGAAACACACTGCGATGGTCAGTTTTAGGTGTCAGTGTGGCTGTGCTACGACCCACAGCTGTTCAACCAAACAGGAATCTGAGCTCTGAGCGCTGCTGTGAACTCATTTAGTCGCTAGGGCTGAGGTCCATTATTGACTTTAAACAAGGGCAATTATCCTTGATAATTTCAATAGTGGAAAGGCCTTAACAACTGAGCTGAGGCTTCTACGAAAAAGAAATTCCACCTGCGGACTAGGGCTTGGGCCATGCACTGGAGTCCTTGGCCTGCCTTCCTCAAGGCCTGCCGTATGGATTTCACACTTGCCCAGGCTACTGCCACTGTCACATAAGCCAATTCCTTGCAATAAATCTTTCTGTAGATCTCCTACTGGTCTGTTCCTCCGGTTGTAGCCTGAGGGACACACACATTAAATCCAGTGGCTTCACTACTGGTGCTGGAAAACAAATGGCAAAGTAGCAAGCAGAAGAGCAACACCAATAAAGCATCCACTGGCCTTTGGTAATGGAATATGTTAATGTCCCAAAATAAAACAGAAGAGAGTTGAACAGAAGGGATAATACAACAAAAAATAACTAAGGTGATATGAAACTACCATAACTTAATACAAACTGCATTGTTACCTTACAGAAACACCCAACATAAAGTTTAGGGGTTACTGGTTAAACATCATTCTGTGAACTCTGAGTAATAAAATCACCAGCCTCTTGGAAAACGTTCTGGCTAGAACTAAATGTGCACCGGGAATAATGACCCATGAAAGATACCCCAATACATTGAGTTTTGTAGAATTGAAACTGCATCCAGGCTCTACAGCTCTTACATAGACAATACAGAAAATATCTATAATAATAAAAGCATAATATGCTAATTAGGCTGGACAACCATCTGGACAAAGCCGGGGCTGCGAGGGAAGCCCAGGTCCCAGGTGCCAAAGGGAAGCTGATGCAGGCGGCCAGGAGAAGGAATCCCTACTCTTGCATGAATTTCCTGCACTGGGCCTCTAGTTTACAATACAATTTCACTAAGATACCTGATTTTCAAAATATACACATTTATACAAATATTTTATTTTTTAAACATTTTAGAATGATCTTTAGATGTCAGTACCAAAGAGTTCTTTCATAAAAAGTATTACTAACTTGCCCTAAAGACTGTCTAGCTATTTCTCAGCTTATAGTTCCCTAAATGTCAGCTGAAGATTCTCTGAAAAAGTAGGTCCCTACAGACAAGATTTGCAGCACGCTCTCCATTATCAAGCACCAAGCACCAAGTCTTATCACAGAAAGCAGTTGCTATGCTTGTCGGCCAGCAGCAGAACCTTCCAGCAGCTCATGATTTATCAGGGTGTGAGGCTCAAATAGAAGCATGTTTATTCTTATTCTTTCCGGTTATAAAATCAGTACAGCATCCATATTATGGAACAATATGTAGCCAGTAAAAAGTATCAAATAGATCATCAAAATGGAAAAAGCTAGTAGAGAACCAAGCATTCATCACTGTTTAACATAAAAAGAAGGGAGATACTTATACCCATTTCTAAATACATCTGTATGTGCACAGAACATTTCTGGGAGAATTTATAGGACTTGGTGATGGCGTCTGGGTTCTTTCTCTCTATATTGTGCATCTTAAGGAACTGCAATAAGTAACACCCCTCTGCCCCTCCCTAGTTCTGAAATAATTTGGAAATAAGACCAATAAGCACAGAAAAGTCAGTATGTCATCATTAGTCCTTATCTACTCTAATAAAAGAGTAATATGTAAATTAACCATCACTCCAAGACACCCAACCCACGCCTCCCAGCCAATCAGAACAGCTGTATGCAAATTAACCCAGTCAAGATGGAGGCTGGCAGCCATGGAGCTGGAACAAGCAGGAGGCTTCCGTTGCAACTGCCTGCCTAGGCCAGCTGGGCCTCTGCTCACAGCAACAGTGTTTCAATTATAGAAGTCACGGAGCTGAAGCAAACAGAAGGCTTCATTGCCTGCCTAGGCCTCAGCTCATGGCAACAACATTTAAATTATAGAAGATAAATAAACCCCAGAAACTTGCTTCCAGCCAGCCTCGCTGGAACCTTGGGTCAATGGGAGCTGTGGGCAGCCTGAAAACAGCCCTCAGCCCCTCACCCAGGCTGGCCACACCCCCATGGGGTGAGGGTCCCCAATGAGGGGGCTTAGGCAGCCCACAAACAGCCATCAGCCCCTCACCCAGGCTGGCCAGGCATGCCAGCAGGTGGACATCCCCCAAGGGGTCCCAGACTGCGAGAGGGCACAGGCTGGGCTGAGGGACTCTCCCCAAGTGCACAAATTTTTGTGCACCGGGCCCCTGGTTAAGTGATATTTGAGTAAGAGGCTTAAATGTTGAGCCAGCTACCTCTCTTGATGAACTGAGCCTTGGATTTACACAAGACTTACCTACTGGATCTCCAGCAAGGATGACCAGCACATTCCTCCCTCACTAGGCAGGGCACAGTGACTGAGTGTCCTCTATCTGTAGCAGACCGGCTCCAGGAGAGAGGGAGGGGAAGGGGCCGGGCCACTTGCACCTGATTTCCCCTCCAAACTCACCAATCAGATGAGTCTTTGGGCGGAGAGAGGTCAAGAATGTTTTGCTCCAGGAACATTGGCAGTGGGGAAGAAACCGTTCTGCTCCCTCTTCACCCAGTATATTCCTTTGCAGCATTTGGATTTTTATTAAAATTATGTATAATGCTGTCAGTCAAAACCCAAGTATTTAAAAACTAAAGACATACATACCTCTTTTAAAAAATGCAGACAACATGTAATGTATAAAAGAGAAAGCAAAACTAACCACTTCCTACTTCTAAAAAAATGTTCAAAGATTATTACTTTTCCTAGAGGGGAAGGAGTGATGGAAAGATGAGTTGCCTAACAAATTTTCAAGAATAAATGCAAAAAAACTTCTAAAACCTTAACATGACAGTGGAATCAAAACAAGAACATCAACTCATGCTCACTAGCTTTTATTACGATAAATGTAACAATTTTGGATTTTCAACATTCCTAATATTTGATTTTTATGCAATGAATTCTGGAATAACCCCATTATAATGAGCTATTGATCCAGTCAATGAAACTATCATCAAATTTTTTAACACATAGGAAAAGTAATGGTAAGAGTTCATGTTTGTTAATGCTCTGCCTTTACATTTATCTTAACTCATTACGTGAGTTTGTGTTCTTCTAAATTATGTCTATAAAAGAATGAATTCTGCTGTTTTTGTTCATCTGGTATTTGCTACAAATTAAGAAAATTTAAAGCTGGGAAAGCATCTACCCTGGGGATAGGATGTAGCTAAATCTATTCTCAGTCCTTATATTTAGAGTCCCTTGCACTTAGTAAGCACCAAACATATATTTGTTAACTGAATGGATAACATTTTTCTGCTGCTACCCTTCCCCCAAAAGCTCTGTCAAAAGAAAATCTTGTACCAGGAGGGGATTTCTCCCCATGTTTCTCCCACCATTTCCCCGTGGAAAGCAACAGAGGCTGAGGCATATCGTCATAGAGTTACTAAAAGAAGGTGAGGGAAAGGCAAGTGAAGACCCCATTACTTCCTGAAACCCTTTTAGATCTTCATGTCCATATTCCCCAAATCCAAAATATAAATGAAGTTTGTTGCCAGGAACAAACCTTGATCTATGAACAGCACCCCGAACACACTTCTAGCGCACAGACACAGGGAATGTTAACTGATCAAACGAATGAATAAGTAATCATAGGCTAAAACACAAAGGCACAGGATGGTTCTGCGCCAGGATGTCTCAGTCTGCAACTCAAAGGCATTTTACCATGTCCTCAGAAAACATTGCCTTTTGCCATCATGGACCTTGTCACTGTGGTGACATAGCAGAAATGAGTATAGGGAGGTTACGGGGCTTAACTCATTCCACTGGCCCAAGCAAAGCAGCAGCTGGTGTCAAGGAAACGCTGGGCCTTCCTCTAAGCACCTGACGATCCTGAGATTCTAAATGCAAAATAACAGCAAAGATGACAATCAAATTAGATGGGCCGTATGCCTCTGATATGACATCCTACTAGGCTGGAAATAATTCAAAGAAGCAAACAGGTCTGTGTTGGTTCGCTGGAATCACATTCCCTTTGTAACCAACTCATTTCACTATCCTGCTGCCTGTAAAGGGCAGACACTTCAGTGGGAGTTTAGTCAGACAAGAAAAAATACCCACACAGCACTGACTTACACTCTGGCTTGAAAGATGCAGGCACAGGTGTGAATTAATAAGAGCCCGTGACGACCACAGGTTACATGTGGAAACATGCCATGTGCGAATTTCTATTCTTTCCCCCTCCATCTCTCTTTACAGATCACTCCCCTATGTTACCATCCCATGTGTCACTCATTCAAAAGCCTTAAAAATATGATGAGGACATAAGGAACTCCTTGTATGGTCATTTCCACTGGAGACTAAAGCCTGAGGAGAATGAGACAGGAACTGCCCAGACCCCTGCCCAAATCTGGATGCTACAGCGTCATTATCCAGAAACACTTTCTAGCTGTTGGAGCCACATTCCTTGATTCTTGGATTAGACAGGCAGAAGGATAATCATCCCACCTGCAGGCAGAGTAACATGTATCCACAGTAATGCCCAAACAGGTGAGAAACAGACCTTCAAACTCCCTCCTGTTGTTGGCTACTACATTTCACTATATTCACTTTTTTTAAAGGAACTGTTCATAGATTCACATAAAGTGAGAACAGAATGAACCTATTCACCCACTTCAACAATTACCAACATTGTGCTATTGAGATTCCATCTTTACACCCAAACTCTTCTTTAACGTAAATCTTAGGCACCATACCATTTGCCTGTAAATACCTAAACACAGATTTTTAATAGATAAGGACATTTTAAAACATGATCACCCTGACTGGGTGGCTCAGTTGTTTGGAGTGTTGTGGCTTTGATTCCTGGTCAAGGCACATACCAAGCTTGTGGATTTGATCCCCAGTTGGGGCATGTGCAGGAGGCAGCCAATCAATGTTTCTCTCTCACATCAATGGACGCTCCTCTCACCTGGACCAAACACCAGCTTATGAACCTGGCTGCTGCCTCCAATCTTGTCCCTTTAAACTACCCTCCCTCCATACTGCCGCCAGGGCAGTCCTTCTAAAGGCAAACAGATCACTGCACATTTCTGCTCCAATCCTTATCACAGTTCCCCCAGAGCTTTCAGGAAAAACACACAAATGAAAATAAAAAACAAAACAAAACCCTCAACTCCTCATCAAAAGACGTGATAGTTTTTGCTCTATAGCAGGGGTGGGGTACCTTTTATCTGCCAAGGGCCATTGGATATTTAGAACATCATTTGAGGACCATAAAAAATTATCAACTTAAATATTAACCTGCTCTATTTGGTCCAACATTTAATTAACTCATCCCTAATGCCTGGGCAGGGCCAGACCAAAAGATACTGAGGGCCTTATACGAGCTGTGGGCCAGACGTTCCCCACCCCTGCTCTCCAGCCTCCCCTCTGAGTGTCTTCTCCCTACTTCAATCATACCAACAATTGTTCTTCCGATACATTTCCAAGTACTTGCCCATGCTGGTCCCTCCACTTGAGGAAAGCTTCTTCCCTTTGGCGGAGGAAGACTACCACACGTCCTGCACAGGATGGTGAAGTCCTTGTCCCTCCCACCCCCCGCCCTCCTCTACTGTGCACATGTCATCCTAGTATTATTGATTCTCATGCTCGACTGCTGTTTCCTGATCAAGTCTTCCCCAGTGCTGTGGGACCTCCACCCCCGAGTCACCCAGGCCCAAGTCCGTACTCTTGACTTTCATTCTTGTCTGGAGTCACTTACCGAATAAGACTGAGTCTTATCTCTGCAGCCCCAGCGCAGTCCTGGAACTTGGACATGAAGAGTAGGTGGGCACCAAAATGAGTAACTGTCTCTGTGAACCGCTGCCCTCCAGGATCCTGCATGATGCATACCCCACCTCACTCACTTTTCTCCTCCTCCACCCAAGCTTCTAAATTTACATAAGCCTCCCCTGACCTCAAAAACCTCCTCACATCCAAGCTATGAAAGTCTCTGCCCTTTACCATAAAACTTTTTAAAAATTACCTACTTTCACTTCCTCATCATCTCTTTACTCATTAAATCTTACCATCAAACGTTTCATGATTAACACTGAGCTAAATCCAAAGTCCTTTTACAAGAGCTCATCTTCTTACCCTCTCTGCAAAATTCAGAACTGCTGAGCACTTCCCCCTTCTCAGTCCCTGTGACAGCACGTCCTCCAACAGCTCTCTATCCTCCACCTGCCCCTTAACTGTTCCCCCAGGACATCTCTATGCTCTCTGTAATGTCCTCCTTAGCCATTTCATCTAATCACATGGTGTCCACATCATCTCCATGGAGAAAAGGGCCAAATACAGCTCTCTTCAGAGACAGTCTCTCCTGAGCTACCCATTCCCTCAGCCTGCGGGACACCGCAAATGGATGTCCCAGTGGAACTTCAAACTCAAATAGATGCCAACAAACTCGCATCCATCTTCCCTCCTGCATGCCCCCTGGGATGATCCTCCTAGCCACACAGCCTCCCACCCTTCTTCTGTCTCCTTTCTGTGCTCCATCTTCCTTGTCCAATCACTTACCGGGCTCTTCCAAGGCCAGCACATCAGTAGCACTTCCTCTTGCACCCTCCTCCCTGCACCTGAGGCAGTTCTAGTCCAGACTCCCACTGCCCAAGCTCAGAAGCCCTGAGCAACTTCTGCACACTCATGCCTCCTCCTTCCAACCCACCTGCTGCTGCTGCTGCCCTGTTTACACGGTGCCCATCACTGGCTGCCCACAGCGTACAGCACCACCTCCCAAGTCCACAGCTTATGACCGAAGGCTCTTCCCATCTGACTGATCCAGCTTGACAATCTTGCTTCTGACTGCTTTTCTTCATACATGCTTTCCTCTAGCCTACGAGTTCTCAAATATGCCTGATCACACAACTTACCTAGATCATTTGTTAAAAATTCAGACTCCCAGATCCTACCCAAGACCCACTTCAGCAAAACCTGCAAGGGATCTTTGGGACAAGCTCATGGCCAAAAAGGAAGGAGCTCTTGGGAGTAGGTGGGTGGAAGCGAGGGGGAGGAGAGCGGGGGAGAACTAAAAAACAGCCTGAATTTAGCTGATTTAATTCTCTAAACTAATGTGGGAGCACAGTACTGAGAGCTGACCCTGAAATGGTGGTCGGGAGCGGGGCGGGGGGGGGGGGGGGGGGGGGGGGGGAGGATGAGAAAAAGAAGAGGGAAAACATGCTCAAGTCACCACTATCATCAGAAACCTGTACTGAATCTTCTAGCCACTCGAGTATATTTCTCTTCCTTTAATCACCAAACTTCCTCAAAAGTCATCTATAACCTTTTTATACACATACCCGCCTACAAACAGGAAGAATAAGCCTTTCTTATCCTTGTCAAAAGACAATTCCCTAATCATGCTGACAATTAAATAAAAAACTATTTAGAACCTGGGACTAAAGATCTCAAATCAATAGGTATTATTTTCCCAAGAAAAAGAACTGAAGCAGAAACCTTAATAGTCACAGTATATGTCTACTGCACTTCGTTTTAAGCAGTAATGATAGTATCTATTTAATTGTTAAATATATGGTTATAGTATTCAGGCTTATGTAGTTTTATATTTTTCACACCATACACAAAAATATATTTTTCAATCTAACTGTATCACAGCATGTTTTAAATTAGACTGGTTGATATTATTGGACTATAAAATTGATTCACATTTATTATAGAAAACTTAGGAAATAAAGAAGAGAACAAAGACAAAATTAGAATCCATCTGCAGCAAAACACGGCAGTTACCATCAAAGGGCTTTTGCATGAGACAGATCTGACATTCCAACTTGACCCCACACTGGACATCATTACTTAGCCTAAGCCTCGGCTTCTTCACCTGTAAAACTGATAATGCCTAACTGTTGAGGTTATTATGAGGGCAAATGAGATAATGTGTGAAACATTTAGTGCAGTGCCAAAAACTTAGAAAGTGTCTAAAAATGCTAGTTCGCATTGAATTCTACTCTGGAAAAAAAAAAGGGGTATGTCTTCAGGTTCAAGGACTCTCAGAAAATGAATCACTGGACTACATCCAAATACATGGGGTTTTAAATCCTAACTGCAGACATCTATTTTCTTAGAAATATGTGGCCTCATCTAGCTATTTTTGGATATTTGATGTCATCATTATGAACACTGATAATACATGAATAAATGAAGATGGCATTGGGCCACAATTTTTCTCCAAGGTCTCCATACAGGAAGAAGGATGTGGCACTCAGGTTATAATGAGATTTAAATTATTAATGATATAATGTCTGAGTTGAAGAAAAACTTCCTTATGAGACATTTTTCATATTTACTCCCTGAATAATTATACTCTTATAGATACAAGTGAGCGTAGAAAAAAATCTTGCAAGAGATATAACTGTACCCAAAACTACAGGGGAGAGAGACGAACAAGCTGTTATCTTACTATTCCAGGATCCTTTCTTCTTACCACCTGCTACTACATGTCCTTGTCCTACTGAAGTTGATTTTCTAACACCAGCCTGGATTAAAGTTGACAAGTACCACCAAGTAAGCCATTTTCTCCAGCATTACAAAAGTGTCTGGGCAATACACTGTACTCAGAGGTGGCTTCTTTGAAAATGCCACAGTTCTACTGCACCATTGCTGACAACTGCTCTTTAGCCACTCAAAACCCCTTCCACAGCACATTTATCTGAAATATAAGGACCCCTTCTGAAAATGCCCACAAGTGACCGTACTTCCTTATGTATCCATTTCACCTTTTCATTAAATCTTAAGGCACTTTCAGATCTTTTTCACAGAGAAAGCCTCATCATGTAGGTTCCACAGAACAGATACGAGTCCAGCTTGTTTGTTCATCCCCGAATCCCAGAGCCTGGTATCCTGACTGGCACATTGCAGGTGTTCAACCAAGATCATGAAAGAATGATGAACGGATGCATACAATCATTACATGCTTGAGTGGACAGCAGTATGTGCCAGGATGCTGCTTTGGGGCATCTGATTGAATCACTGTCTCTAAAGGCATGAAATTCAGTATTTATGTGAAGTGTTTCCTTGCTTGCTTTTCATTTTATAAACACGTCTCCACTATCTACAAGAGCTGTGCAAATGCGTATCACAGATAGAATCTATCTGAAAAATAGAGTTTTTTAGAAGCTAAATGATTTACTAGATGCCTCACAGAAAAATAACACTAACCCTTTCTCAGAATTCATATAAGACAAATAAAATGATTGAATAAAACAATAGTAAGTGATCACTAGATTTGACTCTGCTTTAGTCAGATACCCCAAACTAGAATAGTGCTAGCATACTGTAAGTACCTAATAAGTGCTTGACTTTTTTTTTATCAAGTATACATATTTTAATACTAAAGTTTGGTTGCAAGGGAAGGAGGAAGTGAGAAAGGATAACTGTAAATGCCCATTTTCTCATTCAATATCTACACAATCATTTTGTACTAGTATGTTTCACTCACCTTTATAGGAAGACTAGGAATTCATTTCAATCACAAGGTGATTTTGATACTTTACCTATTAAAGTACTCACCACTTCCCAGCCAGCTTATTAGGGTAACTAGAGAGAGGTTGTACTGTCTCCCAGATGCTGAGTGTGACTAGATAATATATCCTTGTTCTCCTCAACAAGACACTGTCGAGGGCATGCCCTCAGATACAGTCCCTGTGACCATGGGCCCAGCAAGTATCAGGGGCACCCTGTCACCAGGAAGTATCTGTCCTGCCTCCCCCATACCTCCACCTGAAATGTTTTGTCTCCTGCCTTTATCTCCTGCTCTCATTTCTGCTGGGTGCAGTTACTAGTGCCACTCCACTACCAACCCCAGGAGTACTTTTCCTCTCTTCTTTTCTTGTCTCCTCGTATTATTTCCTCTTACTCCAAAAGTGATCACACAGGTTGTGTTTTCCAACAGAATCACAGGATTTCCCATCCCACATGCTCTTTCTGCAATGTGTCATTGACACTCATCGTAGAGTTTATGTCCTCTCCTCTTGACTCTGGGTAAGCCTGTATCTGCAGAAGAGGGGAAGGCATGTGCCTTCCATGGGTCATAAAGGCCACAGGGTTTCTGCCGAGTCCACTTGGGAAGCTCGCCCAAGCAACCATTCACTACGCTGGAGGAAGAGAACCCACATGGCAAGGCCAGGTGATGTCCCAGTTGCCTCCGGCCATGGCAGTGGGCTAGCCTCAAATGAAGCCACGAGTCACTCATGGCTGCAGCTATATGAGACAGCTCAAGCAAGATGCACCTAGCTGAGCCCAGTTATGCTTCAGAACCATGAGAGGAAATAGATAATAATCAATATGGCCTAATACATCAGAGTGTGCCTTAACAACTAGAGTGAAAATACGAATCCAAATGAAGTGGAGCTATTATCGTGAAGAGTTCATCTCTTCATTAACTCTGCATTGATGAATGTGTATCGCTTGGTGGCTACTTGCGTGCTCCAAATAGGGGGCCTATTACTTTATTCCCCAACTACTTCTAAAGAGAAAGCTATTCTGGAAACCTGAGAATTCCTGAAATCTCATTTTCAGAAAGCTTCCATTTTACTGTAATATGTGTCAAACCCTCAACTATACCCTTAAGGCATGAAGCTTTATACAAAGTTAACCATATACTTAGTTCAGGTTGTTGGCAATTTATGTGTTTTCCTTAAAACCAATCTATAACAAATTAATATAACTCAAATGTCCTACAACCCTGCCAGTTTCACTGGATTGAGAATATAACGTTTATAATTTCTTCGTGTCACAATGAATTAGCATTGCCCAGATGCAGGGGCCCAAGAAAGTGGTATTTCCAAATACCATAACACAAACATACAAAAAATTATAATAGGAAACCTAAACTTCACTTCATACCAACACTACAAATTCAAAAGTTATGCTGATTTGCTTCTGAGGAAACTCCAGAGATACGGGTCCCATCACTTTTGATTGTCCCACTCATCACAAGAAGAAAAGTTTGAAAAGTGAAATAGCCAAAGTCAGGCTGGGTGGGGAAAAAAGGAAAAAAGCAAAGTGCCTGGGTAACTCTTAGACGGGCAAATCAGTCTCTGGAAAGTCAATAGCAGCCAGGGCCATGAATCAATTTTTCAAACAGTTTATCACGGTAATTGGAAATTTTGCTGACTTTGTCAAGGCTTATATTGCATCTAAAACTGAGGAACTTGAAAATCTTTACAGCAGAAAAGTGCAAGACCAAACGAAGGTCAACTGAAGTCTAAACAACTGAGGACCCAGATTGGAAGGGAAAGCAAGCGAATGCTGACCCTGGCAGCTGCTCTCCTGCAGGGAAGGGCGTGCTGATCCAAGTCTGCAAGAAAACTAGGGTCTAGGTTAGGCCAACGGAGCCACCTGATCCGGAAAAGGTATTTCAGAGCCCCTGGAGGCCCTCCCAGCTGTGACTCCCTGCGACCGTGAATTTGTGCTGTTTAAACATCTCTTCTCTAGATGAATCTTCTCTTTGGCCCCACTATCAGGAATGGGCCTCTTAGTCAGAGGTTTATGTCCTTATTGTAATAGTAATGAGGTGACAACCCCATCACACTGGCTCAGAACCAAATCAGAGGTTTACCTCAAGCAAGTACAAAGGACTTCATACTGTGGTTAAACCATAGAAAACTGACCATATTCAACCTTTTGGGAACTCTAAAAATAGCAATTTCATGTTTCATGTGTATTTTGTGAGTTAACTTTACTCTTGGGATTTCTTTTATTTTCTTACCCTTATTTTCTCTTTACCTTCTTTTTGTCATCAAATAAACTTTATCCAACTGTTTTTTTTTCCTTTTAAATATATTTTTATTGGTTTTAGAGAGGAAGTGAGAGGGAGAGAAAAACATCAATCAGCTGCCTCCTGCCCGCACCCTACTGAGGACTGAGCCTGCAACCTGGGTATGTGCCTGACCCAGAATGGAACCAGCCACCTCTAGGTGCATGGGATGATGCCCAACCAACTGAGCCACACTGGCCAGGGCCCAGACCATTGTGTGAATCTTTGTAAACAGCTCAAATCTTCTCCGGAATGAACTAGAGTAGGAGTAAAGAAATAAACATCTCAAAACGTTTTTAAGTGGGTTTCAAAACAGCCCCCAGCTACAAGCTTTTTCATTAGAGTACGTATTTTCCTAAGCAAACTGTTCTCTAAGAAAGAGAAACATTGCTCTTCTCTGGATCTTGGCAGGAGGAAAATGGCTTTTATAACATTCTAAATTAGACACGCTTTCCAACATCATTTTGGGGTGGAGAAGAGGCAGGTAGTCACCACACAGCAGGATAAAAGTAAGTAAGTAATGATGCATTTGTGGAATCAGGATACGTGCTAAGTTGTTCCCCTGGACTATCTCTGAGATTTTTTTTCTCTTTTATTTATGTAATAAAATTTCTCAATACTTTTTGATGGCCGAATGCTGCTACGGAAGACCCCTGCTAACTATACTTCTGTAAACTCTCTTCTCTTTTGTAAATATTTACTTAGACCCCACAACATGTAGCCAAGCTCTCTCATGTCGAAGATTCTGCCTTACGGAAGGAGACACTGCACCAGTGTCAATGGCTGCACTGACTCAGAGAGAAAACAGTGCTAGTAAACCACAAGGTCAATCCCTTCAGCACTGACTCAAAATACACTAAGGTTCGTGTGTACAGAACAACTACGTTGTCATTAAAAATTATACAGAATCACACCAGCTGACATGGGGAAAGATCAAATTCCTTTACTGCAGAAAAGCAAAGTACCTAACAATTGTAATAGGGTGAGCTCATGTGTAAAACTGTACACAAATCTCTCTGTGTGTGTGTGTGTGTGTGTGTGTGTGTTCATAAAGAGATAACCTATAGAACATGTAACAAAATGTCAAGAGTAGTTACTTCTGGAAGGCAATATTTCTAGGAGTTTTATATATATATATATAATTTATTAATTTTTTACAGAGAGGAAGAGAGAGGGATAGTCAGAAACATTGATAAGAGAGAAACATCGATCAGCTGCCTCCTGCACACTCCCAACTGGGGATGTGCCTGCAACCAAGGTACATGCTCTTGACTGGAATCGAACCTGGGACCCTTGAGTCCGCAGGCCCACGCTCTATCCACTGAGCCAAATCAGTTAGGGTGTCTAGGAGTTTTATATCATTTTTTTTTCCTCATAGAAAGCATGGTATTTTCTTTTAACCAACACAATAAATCCATTTTCCTCAGTAGATTAAGAAAGAATCCCACAATGTGCAAAGCATTGTCCTGGGCATGAAGACGGAATTCGAAATGAGATAAAGAAAGCCAAGGGCTCTCAAACAGTTGATAATCATGCTTGAATTGGCCAAAGAAACAATTAAGTGGTAAGTAGTGTAATATGGAGTCTCCACATGAGCACAGTGTGCACAGACCATAACTCAGCAGAGAAAAGCAACGTAAGCTGAGAAGCTGTGAGCCCCTAAAAGAGGCATTCCCTGTGCTCGGGAAGGAACTGTGAAGATGTGGAATAGACGATAAGAAGTAATGCTTTCAGAAGTTCAGAAAACAGGTGCAGATGTATATATTTTCCAGGGCCACTAATTAGCGCTCCTAAATTAGCTTAGCGAAGGCATGGCATTCTGACTCAAGAGCAGTGGAAAATGAGGGTTCAAAAACCTATAATATTCTGGAAGACAACTGGCCAATATCTTCCAAAATTACATCACATATACCCTTTGACCCTGCATTTCTGGTTGGAATATTTATCCTACAGAAAATCTTAAATGCCTGCTGAATGACATGTATACAAAAATAATTAATGAAGCAACGCCTGTGTCTACAAAAATTTGGAAATACGCAGAAGCCCAACAGTAGAAAACGGGTTAAATAAATGGCAATACATCTTACACTAGAATGTTAGGTAGTGATAATAAATAAGAATGAGCCTCGCTGCCGTAGTTTAGTGGTTGAGCACCGACCTATGAACCAGGAGGTCACAGTTCAATTCCAGGTCAGAGCACATGCCTGGGTTGCGGGCTGGATCCCCAGTGTGGGGCATACAGAAGGCAGCCAATCAATGATTCTCTCTCATCATTGATGTTTCTATCTTTCTCTCTCTCTCCCTTTCTCTCTGAAATCAATATATATATATATATATATATATATATATATATACACACACACACACACACACACACACACACTAGGGGCCTGGTGCACAAAAATTTGTGCACTCGGGGGGGTCCCTCAGCCCGGCCTGTGCCCTCTCGCAGTCTGGGACCCCTTGGGGGATGTCCACCTGCTGGCGTGCCTGGCCAGCCTAGGTGAGGGGCTAAGGGCTGTTTTCAGGCTGCTTACAGCTCCCATTGACCCAAGGTCCCAGTGAAGCTGGCTGGAATCAGTTTCTGGGGTTTATTTATCTTCTATAATTGAAATTTTGTTACCTTGAGTGGAGGCCTAGGCAGGCAACGGAAGCCCCCTGTTTGCTTCAGCTCTGTGGCTGCTGGCCTCCATCTTGGCTGGGTTAATTTGCATATAGCCACTCTGATTGGCTGGTGGTAGTGGCTTGGGTGTCTCAGAGTGATGATCAATTTGCATATTACTCTTTTATTAGATTATATATATTTTTTTTTAAAGAATGAGGTAAGTTATATACAGATGTGTAAATATAGTCAGTGAAAAAAGGCAAGGCAAAGAACTGTATAATATGTTGCTTTTTGGGGTTAAAATGAGTAAAATTATTTTGGGCAGACAAATATGAAAAACAATTTCACAAAAGTGAGTTGGGCAGAAGTAGGCAGGCCAGGTTCTCAAAGTGCTTCTTCATTATAACCTCTAGTTACTGCCAGAAAATTGGTTAATGTGAGGACGAAAGCGAATCCATCCACCCTACTCATTCCGATGAACTTCACAGCTTTACCATGATCTTGTCCAGCCTGGTTTTCACTGGAAACAAAGCAAGGCCTCTGCTCCATCAGGTACAACATTACTTAAGGATTTAGCAAACTGCTAACCAACTCGGGCCCACACAGCTCGGGCCCTTAAAGTCACTTACAACAACAACGTCAGCACCTCAGGCCTCAGAACTCCCTCCTTTCAGTGGGCATACTTCCCACAGTGAGATGTGACGAACTGGCACACAAATAAAGCATCTTGTGAAAAGGAGTCTGAGCTTGTAAATCAATTTCAAGTGCAAGCTTGGACCTGCAAACTGCAGCTATACCACTTAAAAAAATTAAAGGGGAAATCTATCCTATATAATAAAGAAGTGAATATGAAAATTGACCCTCACACCATAACACCATCACAAGATGGTGGTGTGCACAGCGGGGTTAGCGGGGGCAGGGCCAGTGACCACCCCGCACAACTTATGCTGGGCTTTCTGAGGTCCCGCGTGCACACTGCGGAGGTGGGGCCCAGCGGCTGCTGTATGCGGCCCAGAGGTAGGGCATTGGGGCAGCACTCCAGGACTCGGGGCTATCCCACAGCACACTGGCCACATGGGGCAGGACTCCAGGACTCGGGGTGGTCCCATAGCACAGGGGCGTGGGGGGAGGGAGGCGGGATCCCAGGTCTTGCACGATTTCGCGCAACGGGTCACTAGTGTATATATAAAACCCTAATATGCAATAGACTGAATGGCAGAACAACCGAACCACCAGTCGCTATGACATGCGCTGACCACCAAGGGGCATGCAAGGAACATGGCAGGCAGCAGCCATGCAGGATGGTGGAGCAGGTGAGTAGGGACGCCAGACCAAGGCAGGGCACCAGTTAATGTCATCAGAGCAAGCCTCTGGTGATTACTGAAAATTCTTTGCTCCTGTGTACCACGGTCCCGCCTGGTCCCTCGCAACTGCTGCCAGCGTCTAGCACCGGTGCCAATCACTCAGCACCATCAGCGGGTGTGAGCAGTGGCTGCCAGCCCCGACTGCCCCTGAGGGCTTCTCCATCTCCCCTTGCTCCTGAGGTGTGATGCTGCTGGGCCGGCCCCAGTTGCTATGTGCCATCAGCAGGTGTGAGCAGTGGCTGCCAGCCCCGACTGCCCCTGAGGGCTTCTCCATCTCCCCTTGCTCCTGGGGTGTGATGCTGCTGGGCCGGCCCCAGTCGCTATGTGCCATCAGCAGGTGTGAGCAGGGCTGGCGCCATCAGCATGTGGGAGCAGAGGCAGGAGTGGGGCTGCTAGCAGACAGGAAACCGGGGGCTGTGGTGGGCAGTGCCAGGTGGAGGCACGGAGGATGGGCCAAGACCCACTCCTGTGGCCACAACTCACCCCTGTGGCCATCGCAACCTTGTGGCCCACAGTTCCTTTCAAGGTGCACAAATTCATGAACTGGACCCCTAGTTTTAAATAAGCAAATACATTTCTTAGAGGGGCTTATATCTACAGGAAATACCAAATCATGTCTTTTAAAAGATGCATGAAGCAGTATACATTTAATTGAGATTTTTAAAGCCAGGATTTGCAGGATTCATAACCAAAAGGGCAAGTAGGACCGTGTGTGAGGGATGACTCCAATTGTGAGAGAAACGAAATTGGCTGCATGCTATGGATGAGCTATATTTATTCTAGAACCTTACGTTAGCACTGAAATTTAAGGTAAGAATGATGTCTTCCTTTAAAGAGCAATGAGGGTTTGGTTCAAGGCAGTCTTGCCTTGCAGTCCCAGTGTATGGATTTTGAGGATCATAATATATCAAGATTCGGATATATTTCTAAAGTAACGATACTCAGTGTGGAGACAAGATGGCATAATACTTTAAAACACTGGCTTTAGAACCAGATTGCCTCTGCACAAATCCCTACTCTAACACAAGCTGTGAGACTCCAGATAAATCACATTCTATGTGCCTCAGTTTCCTTGTCTGCAATATGGAGATACATCAGCACCTGACTTTTATGGATCTTAGGGTGGTTCAATGAGAAAATATCAGTCAAGCACTTGGCACAGAATTTGGTCTAGTTTAAGCTCCATAAAGCTGAGCTAATTATTATTATTCTTGTTACTGTCATGGTTATTACCTCCTCTCCTATGGACCACACATACCTTTATATTAGAACTACAATCTGAAAGACTAGATTCTATTCCAGATTAAGCTGCACATGGGTTAAAACTTAAATTGTAATCCAGGATTATGTGGAATGCACAATAATATAAAGCTCACTCAAAAATAATCCAGGAATCATTTGGATAATGTGATGTTTTTACAACAGATGAGTCACCTGGAGAATGGCAGTTATTTTACATGAAATGGCTTTAACTTATAAAAAATTCCCCTTTTAGTTATTTTACTATAACGATCTATTTAGCATTCATGACACTGCTTACAAAATACTTTGAACGTAACCATTAGTTAACTTCATGGCTATTAAATTGAAAATCAGGGGGTGACTGCGATTTTATCCTCAGGCTTTATTCTCAAATATTGCAACCTTTGCTTTTTTGGGATTGTAATTCTCAGACGAATAACTGCACAGCATGATGAATTGGTCTTTTAAAAGCCCTCAGGCCTTGAACTTGGGGGCTTTTCTGCAGCAAGGCCTGCTGCGGGGCAACCTTTGGGGAACCTGGAGCTTTCCAGCTGATGTCGCCCCTCGCTTACCTGAAAGAAGAAGGAAGGCCCCTGCCCCAGAAGACATTAGACCAACTACACTTACTGCCAGGCAAGCGCCACCCCTGTCTGTCCGCCTCTGCAAAGCCTTAGGTACAGAATTAGCCCGAGCATTTCTGCTTATCAGAGAGCTACCAGCATATACAGGAAATCTTGGCTCACTGAGTTGCGGTTTGACCTTCAAAAAAAACCACTTCACGCCTGTGTACCTACATTCAGCTTTGGAGCATACAAACTGCCCGGTGTAATATCTGGGCTTTTGTTTGCCCTGAAAAGTAAATTTAAATTGAGAAGTAAAATAAAAATACGTGTAAATAAAACCCAAACTGTGGGACATTACTGGGAATTTTACTCCCTTGCACATTCTTTATATCCACCATCAGTGGTAAAGCTACTGTAATACTGTCCATAGTGACTATGTCCTGTGACCACACATAAGGAAACAGGTTTTTTTTTAATCTTCACTCGAGAATATTTTCCCCATTGCTTTTTAGAGAGAGTGGAAGGGGCAGGGGGAGAGAGAGAGAAAGAGAAACATCAATGACGAGAGAGAATCATTGATCGGCTGCCCCTTGCATGCTCCACACTGGGATCTAGCCCGCAACCACGACTGCCCTCCTGGTCTATAGGTCGATGCTCAACCACTGAGCCACACTAGCTGGCCTGCCTGGTCAGTTTTTATGTTTTGTTTCTTATTCATTTTTATATCCTTTATTTATTTTAACATTTCCTATATAATTATTTATATAGAATATATACTATAGATAATTCCAATATCTGAATTCCTTTAGAAGGCACCTAAATTAGTTGTTTATTTCTAATGTTTTATTTATCTTTGGAGAAAAGTGTTCCTTCTAAGACTATTTGTGTTTGCTTCTGCCTAAAGCTAAGAGGCACCATCCACTTAGGAACCTTTTAGACACCTCTTTGTCAGTTTAATTCAGGGGTCTCAGTCTCAATTCTGAATTTTCAACCTCAAAAACAAATAAAACATCAATGCAAGGGCCAAACAACAGGTGGAGCACAGCTCTCTCCTCTTGCTGCTGCAAAGCTGATATAGACATTTATCCCCACGTATAACACACCACTTACAGTTCAGCTTCCAGCCTTTTCTTTTTTTCTTCTGGATCTTTGCATATTGTCTCCACTTTCTGTGAACCCAAAAATACAATGTAATCTATGCTGGAGGTAGGATCTAGCTATCGGGAAGCCCAACTTATTTTATTTCTCACATGTGCACAGTGAAGGAAAAAAATGCTCTAAAATAAGCAAAACTCGTTCCCAAAAAATGAGCAATATTCTCTTTATAAATTCAGAGAGAAGTTTTCAATATCTATTTAAATCCCACTTCCAAATTCTTTTGCACTTCCTAGGGCTCTTGGAAGTTTAAATGTGGCCTGCAATATAAGAACTCGCTATCCTCAAGTCCAACAGAAAAAAATCCTGCCCTCCTGGTCTCCAACCACTGATAAGACATAAAACTGACATGTTTGTTGGAAGAGGAGTGAAGGACATCCAGCCCAACTTCCACATTTATTCATTCTGCCAACATCTACTAAGCCCCTATTTTGTTACAGAACATGGTAAGCACTGAAGACAACCAAATAGGACAGTTCCTGCTCTTTAATGAACTTACATTCCGTTAACTCGTTGTATTTGTGTCATCTAGCTTTGGCTTAAGCAATATTTAAAAAATAGCACTCTACCAGGACCCAAATGCAATGACAGTGGTCTTGTCACTAATTAAAACTCCATTCAATCTCCATAGAATTCAGTATCAGATAGGCTCAGACCAGTAGTCTTCAAACTCCTAACTTTCTCAAAATTTTCTATATTCAAATTTTTAGAATTCCAGCTGAGATCTTTTTTATGGTTCACAGAATTTTAATACCAGTGGTTTAATAGATTACTTCACACACTTGGCATGTGTAGAAAATGATAATATCTGTACTGCATACTGGGATAATCTGCTCAAGTGATTCACAGCAACTGAGTCCAGAACTCCACCATCCAAAACCCTGCTTGCCTGCGACCCACTCACTGCCCACCAGTGCGCTCTGGCCACTGGTTCAGAAACCCTGGTTGAGATGACAGCTAAGGTCTCTTCCAGTCCTACGGGTGCTTCACAATTTTTAATTACAGTCTATTTCATCTTTAGTTTTCATTATTAGAACTTCCCCTATAATATGAGCTCAAAGCTGCTTCCTAACCCTCTCTTCATTCTCCAAATATAAACTCTCCATCCACATTCTTGCATCCCTACTCTACACACAGGTAGGCCAAAAGCTCATGCATCCACCCTGCCTGGTTAGATTGCCACACACCTTCCTATATTATGCAGCAAAGAAACTGACATTATGAGGATGGTAAAAACGAGTGCCTATATAAATAATGCTAGTAAAGTCAGAGCATGCTGAAGACAGATATACCCACTCTAATAATGAATATAAGATGAATTAAGCAATACCAAAAGAAGCCATGGTTTAAGAAGATATTGCAGCTCTGCTTCACATCAAATAGCTCAGCTTGTGACTGGTGGGACACAGATTAGATAGATCTTATATGCAACAACCACAAGTGGCTGCCCAATGGAGTTCAGGGTGTGAATGACAGAGAGGTGGGAACAGCATTGCCCAAAGGCCAACAGGCAAAGGGAGAAAAGCAGGGGATGAAATACAGGCATTTAATTATGTCTATCTACTCTAATAAAAGAGTAATATGCAAATTAACCACAACCCCAAGACACCTAAGCCATGCCCACCAGCCAATCAGAGCAACTATGCAAATGGACCCAACCAAGATGGCAGCCAGCAGCCAAGGCGCTAAAGCAAACAGGAGGCTTCCATTGCACCCTCACCCAGGCTGGCCAGGCACCCCAGTAGGGACCCAAACCTTGAATGGGCTGTGGGCAACCAGAAACGGCCCTCGGCCCCTCACCCAGGCTGGCCAGGCATGCCAGCAGGTGGACATCCCCCGAGGGGTCCCAGACTGTGAGAGGGCACAGGCCGGGCTGAGGGACCCTCCCCCCCCAGTGCACAAATTTTTGTGCACTGGGCCCCTAGTCTTATCTAATAATCCTATCTAATCTACTCTAATAAAAGAGTAATATGGAAATTAACCATCTCTCTGAGACACCTAAGCCTCACCCACCAGCCAATCAGAGTGGCTGTATGCAAATTAACCCAGCCAAGATGGAGGCCAGCAGTCACAGAGCGAGCAGCGGCTGGTGCAGCGCGAGCAGCGGTGGGGTCAGCCTGTCGGGGTGCGGCATGAACCTAGGCAAGGTCCCAAAGACCCTGGAGTTCTTCGAGCTGCTGGGGCCAGACTACAGGGCCGGCTCTGAGGTGGGCGTCTTGCTCCCCATGGAGCCTCTAGATGGGTTTCCCACCCACAGCCCTGCAGGGGCCCCAAGCTGGAGCCGGGCACTTTGAGCCACCGGCGGCAATGGGGGGAAGCCTCCTGAACCCTGAGCCCTGGAGTGCCATGGGCTGTCCTGCGACCAAGAAGCCGTCCCTGGCTATGAGAGGGCACAGGCTGGGCTGAGGGACTCCCCCGAGTGCACAAATTTTTGTGCACCGGGCCCCTAGCAAAAGAATAATATGCAAATTGACCATCACTCCAACACACAAGATGGCTTCCCCCATGTGGCCAAAGATGGACACCACAAGATGGCCAGCAGGGGAGGGCAGTTGGGAGGGACCAGGTCTGCCAGGGAGGGCAGTTGGAGGGGGGGCAGACGAGGCCTGCATGGGAGAGCAGTTTGGGGCAGCCAGGCTGGCAAAGGAAGGCAGTTAGGGGTGACCAGGCCAGCAGGGGAGGGCAGTTGGGGACAATCAGGCCAGCAGGGGAGTAGTTACGTGTCTATCGGGCTGGCAGGGGAGAGGTTAGGGGCAATCAGGCAGGCAGGCAGGCAAGGGGTTGGGAGCCAGCAGTCCTGGATTGTGAGAGGGATGTCCAACTGCTGTTGAGGCCTGATCCCACCAGGATCAGGCCTAAACAAGCAGTCAGACACCCCTCGAGGGGGTCCCAGATTGGAGAGGGTGCAGGCTGGGCTGAGGGTCCACCTCCCCATGCACGAATTTCGTGCACTGGGCCTCTAGTATAATTATAAAGCAGAATTATTGAATGTGTTTTGTACAGTGAACTTAGTGATACGGTGTCCTTCCAAACCTGCAGACACACCAGAAGGGCTGTCTCAGCCATTTGCACCACTATTAATTGAACTGCTTATTGAAAATGCAGAGCCCTAACCAGTTTGGCTCATGGACAGAGCATCAGACTATGGACTAAAGGGTCCCAGGTTCCATTCCGGTCAAGGGCATGTACCTTGGTTGGGGACACATCCCCAGTAGTGGGTGTACAGGAGTTAGCTGATTGATGTTTCTCTCTCATCAATGCTTCTAACTCTCTATCCCTCTCCTTTCCTCTCTGTAAAAAAAAAAATCAATATATTAAAAAAAAGAAAATGCAGAGTCCTGGCTCATGACCCTAGACCCACTGAAGGTGAATCTCTGGTTAAGGTCCTGGGCATTTGCCCAGGAAGTTTCAGAACAAGCAGGCATTAAGCTTTTGTAAGGAAAACAGACAGGAGAATCTCTCTCAATGCGGTAACAGAGATGCAGGAGGCAACCCATAGAAATAACATCATAGTACAGAAAAAGTCAGTGGGAGGGACTGATCTAGAGGTCATTCACTTCAGAAAACCTTTAGTTTGGTCTAACAGATAAGTTCATTGTAATTGCTAATAAAAATACACTAAGAAGGAAGTCTTTCTAAGTATAACGTTGACATTCATAAATAAATGAAGAACTCAGAAGTCTTACAATGAAACAAAAATGAATCCTAAAGTTCCAAATAAACTTCAGTAATGTGAAGTCCTTAGGGAAACTAGCAAGACTGTATGTATTGGCAGAAGAGTGAAAACAAACAGTTCCACTTGAAGAACCAGGATTAGCTGCTTCCTTTCTGGCTCAGCACTACAGAGAAAGAAAGAAAGAGGGAACGAATGGGATGAAATGCACTAACCTTAGACATTAATTTCTTTAAGGAAACAAAAGAATCCTCACATGACATTTGCTAGTAAACGCTTCCTTGCGCTCTCCTGCATAACACACAACATTCCCTTACTGCGAGAGGGAAGAGAGAGGCTAAAGCACCCCTGGAATCTGTTATGTCCCAGATGCTGCATAAGCCTTTGATATAAACTGTCATGTTTAAACTTCACAAAAATCCTTGGAGGTTGGGAGGGTGAGTAAATCAGGCTCAGGGAAGCAGAGTGACTCACACAGGTTCAGTGCCAGCCAAGGGGCAGTGGGAATGTAACCTCAAGGTTATTCTTTTCAAAAATATCCTGTGCAGTGATTCAGAAAAACGGGATTCCAACTCTAAAAGCTGTAAATGTTACGATCATAGGGGATCTGAACCAGGACACTAGTATATGACAAAAGCAAGTAAAAGAGAAACATCTCATTATCCAAACTGTGTGGTGCTGTCCTGTGACAGCAGACACTGGCGTGACCAACTCCCGATGCAGCACAAATAAATGGTTCACATCGAACCTCCATAATGAGCCCTCTCAAACCAGAAACCCAGGGATGATGAAATGGTTTGAGTGTTACCCTCAGGCTGGCAGCTGGCATATCATTTGTTTGTTCTGGACGGAAAAGATTGCAATGACAGAATAGTGAGCAAAAACACCTCTTCACAGTGCACACTCAGCCCATCCCCGTGAAACATGATTCCTTATCTAAGAACAGGGTGTGGAAAAACAGGGGTCCCCATCCTTCTCACCACCAATGTCTCTCTAACTACCTTTAGTGACCCAAAGAGTTCAGGACCCCAAGTTGGGACCTCCATAATAGGCTCTCTATCTATCACCTTTTAGTACATGATATATTCTTATCTCATCCAAAGTTACTGAAAGTCTCAGGTTGTAAAAACTGCCAAAAGACATAATATTTCCTACAAAGTAGCTACTTACATATCAAGAGGGGAAAATGAAATAAAACAAATGTGCAGGAGTGACATTTCAATACCAAAAATAAATAATATTAAAGACCATATGCTAGGCACTGAATGTGTGTGTGTGTAAATAACATATTATTCTACAAGTAAAAGATCCAAGAACCAGGCTGGGATTTGAATACATCCTCTCCCATTTTAAACAATAAGCCAATATTCATCAATAATTATAAGGCATATGTACTCTTTGACTAAGCAATTTCATTCCTAGGAACATACCTTAACAAAATAAGTACCATAAAAGCAATAATGCATGCACAATGACGTTCATCCCAGGGTGGTTAACAATTTAAAAGGTGCAGACAACTCTAAACATCCACCAAAAAAGAATTATATAGAAACTTTTGAAAAGAAGACAGAAGAAAGGCCAAGAGACATATGAAAACATGCTCAAAGTCATTAATCATCCGAGAGATGCAAACCAAAACAACAATGTGTTACCATCTCACACCTGTCAGAATGGCTATCATCAACAAATCAACAAACGACAAGTGCTGGAGAGGATGTGGAGAAAAAGGAACACTCGTGCACTGCTGGTGGGAATGCAGACTGGTGCAGCCACTATGGAGAACGGTACGGAGTTTCCTCAAAAAACTAAAAATGGAACTCCCATTTGATCCAGTGATCCCACTTCTAGGACTATACCCCGAGAAACTAGAAACACTAGTTAGAAAGGATATATGCATCCCTATGTTCATAGCAGCACAACTTATAATAGCTAAGATTTGGAAACAGCCTAAGTGCTCATCAGCAGATGAGTGCATTAAAAAATTGTGGTATATCTACACAATGGAATACTATGCTGCGATAAAAAAGAAAGTGTTCTTACTATTTGCAATAGCATGGATGGAACTGGAGAGCATTATGCTAAGTGAAATAAGCCAGTCAGAGAAAGATAAATAGCACATGGTCTCACCTGTTTGTGGAATATAGAGAACAACATGAACTGATGAACAAGGACAGATCCAGAGACGGAGAGGCATCGATCGGACTGTTGGGCCTTAGAGGGAAGGTAGGGGAGGGTGGGGGTGAGGGGGAGAGATCAACCAAAGGACTTATATGCAAGCATATAGGCATAACCAATGGGCACGAACAACAGGGGGGTGAGGGCACAAGTGGGGGGGGGGGAGATAGAGGGTAACGAGGGGATAAGGACATATATGTAATAACTTAATCAATAAAAAAAAGAAATATTCTGGGGGAGCAAAAAAAATAAAATGCTGATATTTTCATCATAAAAAAAAATAGGATTCCAACATTTAAAAAAAGAAAAGAAAAGAAAGAACTGATTGACCTGGAGAAATCACTCTTTGAGCTAACACTAAGGTCTTCTGAGGAAGGAAGCAGCTGACACACCCAAGCAGAAGGGACAATAGCATGTGCAAGAGGCTTAGGTAAATAGACACATGGAGAATGAGGGTGGAGAGTACAAGATAAGGAAGGAACTAGATTCTGCCAAACACCAAAGGCCCAATTAAGAATTTAATTTTCAACCTAGAGGATCAATGAGATGCCACTGAACAAACTGCATGTCACAGATGAGACAAAGGGGGTTTGGCTGAAGCCCCTGGTCACCCAATAAGTGAGTGGCAGAGCCAGGGGCTGCTGGGCCTGGCAAAAGAGACCGAGCTCGGTCTTACTTCAAGCACAGACTTTTGCGGACCCCAGCTTCCTGACCAAGAGCTCTTCCTGGGCCCTTTCCGCCTCTTCCAGGCTTGGTTTCTCACCTTCCTCTTCCTTCCCTTCCCTCCTCCTACTGTTCCCCACACAGAAGAACCACAGAGAAAGCCCGTCCCTCAGAACTTTGTTCTTATCCCCGAAGGGGTCCTTCTGGTCTTGACAAGACAGGATCTTCCCTGTTCCTCCCCAGTTGAATTATATCAGCTAACAAACTGGTTGTATAACAACCCAAATGATTTCAAACGACCTTTGAAATCTGGGTTAAATTAAGGACTACTGTTTGAATTTCTTAGCTCTATGGTTGCTTTGTAAGTTGTACAAAGGCTCCTTATCCTTTCTGTATATGAGGAAAACAAGTTAAAAGTTAGTATATACTCTTCTAAATCAGTATTCGAATTTGTGAGAATTTCATGAGAATCTTAGAAATTCCTGTGTCAAAGTACAACCTTAACTGGGCCTCTTGAATTTTAATTTGTTTTAAAACTACTTAATTTCAAAGTAAAAGAAATTGCAAAAAAGAAGTTTGGGTTTTAAAAAAAAGAACAATAAAGCTATACATTTCTATTATAACAATCAAATTTGTTTAACATCGAACAAGCAGAGCACCACCGCCCCCACACACTCACACAGTGATTTTTTTAAGCATGTGCACAGCGCCCTCTGCTGGTCTCACTACATGTCTTGAATGACCACAATGTAAAAGGTTAGGGAGGTAGGAAGGCAAATCGCCTGGATTCCTTCTATTCCTTCCTTCCCTAATTATGCACAAAAGTTCCATTATCTCCTATCTCCTTTACCTTTCCTTCTCCACAATGTCCTACTCATCTTAAATATTTACAGAATCATGATACAAAGTTAAATTTAAAGGGTTAAGTTTAAATTATTTCCCCTAAATGGGGGTATAAATAACAGCTAATCCAAAATTAAAAAGCACTAAAAGTCAATTTAAAACTAGTTTTGAAATATCTTCCTCAGTTGATGTGGCTTCAGGTAACCGGAAAACTTCATGTGTGTGCTAGCTGAGGACTAAAATGCCAATAATGAACATACTGAGTGATAGGGACTAAATTCTTGCTATTAAGTACACTAACATAGACAATACACAAATGTTAGATAATAAATCTAACCATTCCCCTTTATGATAAAGTGGCAAAGGTGAGTCCAACTAATTGGCTCACTCAAGACCCTTAACAAATTAGTGGTAACAAGGGATTTTAAACCTAAACTTTGAGCCCCAGATGTGAAATACAGTAATACTGCACCAATCGAAAAACATCGTCACTATTTTCCTTTACAACTAAAAGCAGATTTGCTTTGCCTGCCCTCATGCTCTCCCAACAACTCCCATGAAAGGCCATCGCCATCACTTTGCAATCTGGCTAACCAAACTTCAATTCCACGAATAGCTATTATAACTGACCAAAATACTCTGCTTGGTACTGGGGACAGGGAATACTATGAGACCATTCCCGCAACCAAGATACAGAAGGCACCCTGTGTCTGGTACACAAGGCAAAGTGTGTGGAAATAAACTATAGAAGACGCTGCGTGTAGCAAAGGAATCATGCCCAAGGCAAAGAAGCAATACAGACAAAAGGCTAATGTACTCTCTGGGGTGCAGAGGGGTGAGGGAGTACGAGAAAGCTTCACAGCAGAGATGCCAGACATAGAAAGACACAAGTTGAGGGAGAAGCCTTCTAAACAGAGGGACCAGTACATGCACCTTCACGAGAAGCATGTGTGAGAATTTCAGGAGTGTACTGGTGGGAAAGTAGAATCAGGCATTCTCTAAGGATGGGTGCCAAGGGTGAGATGGCGAGTGGCCAACAGAAAGGACAGAGAGGTAGTCAGGACGCAGATCACGGAGCCTTGGAGCCTTGAGTGGTCCTTACCCTACAAGTGACGTGGACCTCATCCTGTAAGAGGCAGGAACTTGGAGCTTATCCTATAACTAACAGAAAGCCATGGAAGAATTTTAAAGCAGGGAGAAGACACTCACACGAATAAAAGACACTCATAACACACACACAAAATCTAACTTTTTATTCTAGCTTTTCTGCAATTTTAGCCAATTTCCCTTCAATTCTTCTTGGTTTATCTACCTGTAAAGGAAAGGGTATGCTGCTGTCAGAGTGAGCTGGAAAGGTGGATAAAGGAATCGCCTTCGTTGCAGTTGGTCTGCGTTCATTATCAGCGATGCTCAGTGTGGCCCATGAGCAGCCAGGTGAGGACTTCTCTGGGCACATGAAAGGCAATGCAGTTTCAGAGAAGTTAGCTGATGCACACAAGCATCGGAAAGAGTTAGCAAACTTTCCAGAGGGGGGGAAAAAAAAAAAAAGAGCCGCATAATTCATTTGAGCATGCAGATCCCAAATATTTAACTGAATGTGAAATAAGGTCACTGATTCTGCCTATTCATTTCCAGAAAAAGAAAACAATCAGTTCTCTACAAACTACATTTTTACAAAGGGCATCACTCACAATACTATTTACAAAATGTATGACATTATTTTTAAATTTCCAACTAGTGTGTCTAAGACACCTCAATCTAAAAATACAAATATTCCCCCTAAAAGCAGCTACCAGGACTAGCAGATCACAATTTCCAGAGTGGATTCTCCTGGCTTGAAGTCAAATGCCACTAGAAAGGGGCCATTTACCCAGAGAAAATGCATTTTTTTTTATTCAACTCACCGACTGAATTGAGTCATTTATGATGCTTTTCCACTTGCTGTTTCCTCTATATCCTCTCCTGTGCCTAGTTCATCCCCAGCACAAACACCAGCCACCCAAACTCCTTCAGCAGGCACAGTGCAAAAGGAAAAAAACCTACCACCTCCAAGGTTCTCATAGACTAATAAGCAATTCCTGCCTTCCGGTCCTTAGTCTTAGAGTACACAAACTATTCTGATAGCACCCCCTAGTGTCCAAAATCACTTTCCTAACCAAATGAACTCTACGTTCTAAACTGACTAAAATGATGCATTTAAAATAAAAAAATTAATTAACATAGCCATGGGGAACATCTGTCCCAGTTACAGATCTAGTTAAACCAGTAACTTTAACCTCTCTGGACACCTGCTCTCTAAAATAGGAAAAATAGCAAACTCCACCACCACAGCCTCCTTCCTCCCTTTTGAGCACGGGAGTACCTCAATGAGATAGATTACTATGTGACTGCTTATAAACAAGAGGATGGGGAAGAGAAACTCAAAGTAGTAAGAGCACACACTCGGGCCTACCTCAATGCATTTCTTACATCAAATCCATAATAAATGTGATAGGCAGAGAGGTCAGTTTACTTCTCCTGAAGAGGTATCAAACACTTGGACTCCCTCCTTCCTGTTTCCCCCGCCCTGAACCATTAATTTGACCACAAAATACTAAAAATTCTCCAATCCCATCCTCAAAATTGAGATTTTTGGTTTTGACATGAATTATGTAAAATATAAATGTTACAGTACTTGGATGTGTAATTTACCATAAAAGTGGCAAAACTTAAAAGTACTTAAAATCATCACCCTTCCACCTCCTGTCCAGTTAAAAACAAACAAACCCTCGCTCCAGCTGACAAAGGTGCCTAACACTCATGGCTCAGTCAGACCTTAACATACCTGTGACCCTTCTGCTCCAAATCTGAGACTTTCCACAAAGCCAAAAACTTCTGTTCAGTTTGCTTTGTACAACTTCACAGAATTAAAACCCATCACTGCCCTCTACTGAGAAGACTTGGAACAAAACTAAAATCCATTTATAAAGCATTTGAAATCACCTTAGTTCTTCTCCAGTTTCTTGTGGATGTGAAACCCACGGACACAGAAGGCTGACTATTTATTTATTGAAAAAAGTAACATGTATGTGGACCTGCACAGTTCAAACCAGTGTTTTTCAAGGGTCAACTATCTATATACATAAAAGGCTAATATGCAGTGTCCCTGAGGGAGTTCGACCGGAGTTCTATCGCTCACTATGATATGCGCTGACCACCAGGGGGTGGCGCAGAATGAAGGGAGGCGCCTGCTGGCAGTTGGAAGGAAGGCGTGGGCCAGAGGCTGGATGGCCCCGATTGCGGGTCAGGCCTGCAGGTAGGGTCTGTACCCTACCTGTGCATGAATTTCATGCACCAGGATTAAATAAATAAATAAATGTGAATTGTAACATTCCTATCATTTATTCCTAAGCATGAAGGAGGATGAAATGAAGCCAGCAAATGAGTCCTTCCTGTGAACCCAATCTTACAGGCTGTTTTTAAGAAATTCTGGGACCCACAGGGACTGTCCCATTGTTCCCATTCACAATGGTTCCAGCCAAATGTGGAAGTGATAAAATACCCCGTTCCTCCTTCTGATAATGGCTCACTATTTCTAACTTCTCGATTTCATCATTCAGAAAGTTCAAACAAAAATCCTCCTGTGATCTTACCTTCCATGAAAACAAAAGCAACTTCAATAACGAAACCTGTGTAGTACGTTTCCTCACCTCACCCCTTCTCGGGCCAATATGCGTTTTGGCTGAACAGCTGGCATTTGGACATCTGTGCAGTTCTTAACCCTTTGCCCCTGCCCTGCCACGGGTGGGTTTTAGCAACAGACATTGTATATGAATATGAGTGTGAATATGGAGACTCAAGGTTCTTCTCCCTCACGTACAGTGGAGACATCAGCCCTCTGAAGCTCAGGTGCTCCCACAGAGATGCACACAGCTCTAGGCATGTGACCTCTACCGAAAGCTTTACACCCTTCTGCACCCAGCGAATCCAGCAGCTAAATGGTGTAACACCACAGGGTCAAGCTGTCAAACCCCAAAAGGTGGCCAGAGACAGGCTCCTAGAAAGCGACGTGAGAGGGAGTACGGAGCCTTTCTCCTCATGCACAGGGATCAGTGAAAAGCTGAAAAGAAGTTATGTAGCTGCAGTGAACTCTGTTCTCATGAGAGGTTATTAGCATGTCCTCATGTAGAATTTACAGCGTGTCTGAGGGTCCAGGATATCGACTCTTCTCATTACCCTCCACCACATGCCTGGGGTCAGACAGAATTTCCATTTCACAGACAGAAAAATTAGGGCAAAAGGAAATTAAAACACACTGCCTATCAGCAAAAGAACCTGGAATGGGCCAAATACTCTGCCTTCAGCAAGAAAACAAATATCCCTAATTTCCATAATTACCACACACACGGCAATCATCCTACATTACCAAGCTGCCAGGGAAGCCATACTGGTCTGTTTCTATTTCTTACTGTATTTCTTCCCTAATTTAAAGGAGTCGATCAGGATGAAGACAAGATCGCGCACCCACAGGGAATTCCGCGGCTCCCCATGGCACTTCCCACGCTGGCATCTGCCTCTCCCACGCCAAAGGGCAGCACAGCGGGCTCCGAGGGACCTCCTGAGAACAGCGGCCACCCGGGCCCCTCTCCTCCAAACATGAGAATTGCGCATGGTCAATAAAGACACGCACTGGAAACTGATTCTTAATTTGGGTGACCACCAGGGAAGAAAAGAGACCGTTTCTGACGACAAATGTCAAATCGACGGGCTGCCTGCCTGTCCGGAGCTTGGCCAACAGGCCCGGTCACGATGTGAACGCCGGGGTATCAACGGACTGTCTGTTTCTATTTTGAAAAATAACAAACTGAAGAGACAAAAACCAAAGGGCTCCCATCGACAAGTAGCCTCTGAGAGACGGGACGAACCTGCCCCAGACACGCGGCGCGGGAGCGAGCAGGAGGCACCGCCGCACACGGGCCCTAAGCAGCCCGGCAGAGGTCAAGAATGAGTCACACCAACAACACACAGAAAGATTCACACAGAAAGACGCTCGGACCAGCTGTTAAGCCAGAGTTACCTAAACACTGTAAGCACCTAAGACAAGCACAGACATCCACAGCAAAGGCTTTCGACACACTTGGTGACTGAAAGAATGTTTCCTTCCTCGTGGCTGAGCCTGCATGAAGTTTCAGACAAGGAGCAGGCAGATGGCTGCTCACCAACACCACCAGCCACAGGGGGAGGGGTGCTTTCTGCTGTTAATAGGAACCCGAGGGACAAGCGAATGTCAAGGACTTGGGGGGTCAAGAGAGTGGAAAACAGAGTTTCAAACGGTCTTTCCTTGGTACACGCAGGCGTGTGTTCACTGAGCCAGCAAAGGGCTTCGGGCTCCTCCTATGAACAAGACACACACTGTGACCAATGCTGACCTGCCTGGTCGGCGCACCTGCCCCAAACCCAAGGGCAAGGCATGAAGTGCAGCTCACAACCAACGTGCACTTTAAGACGAGAACTGTGGTAGGGAAAGGGCCAATTGAACGAAGCCAGAGAGCCAGGATCACATTATACTTCTTTTCTGTAAGATGTTTAGGAACTAACTTACGTTCCCCCTTTACTCCTCAGTGTGACACTGAGATGTGTGGCCATTTTCTATCTGAAGAGATAGAGGACAAAACAAGCGCCGAGTTTAAGTCTACAATAAAAAAGCAAGGAAATAGCAGATGCTATGGTTGGAAAAATCGTACCTCCCCAAATGCTAGCAGCTTCTTGTTTCAGATACATGCGAAATGGGATCTGGAACGCATGGTACACTAATATGTAATAAAGCACTGAAATCTATTTTTGAAAGTAAGGAAATAGGGTCACAGCCTGAACAGACTTTGTATTCTCAAGCTAGGAGAAGAAGTTCCAAAGGAAGTGTGGATGATGCAGTAAAAACCGTAAGCGGTTCAACTCAGCTGGAGTTAGGACAAAGGGCTGGAATCTGAAACGGTGCCATGACTTCAAGGCTCAGGAGCTTGGCCTTTATTTGATAAGAACCTTTCAAAAGGTTCTCTCTTTTATTTGCTTAAGCTTTTGTTTGACTTTGGAAACCACTTCTGAGCAATGAAGTGACGTGATCAGAAAGTTAATCTTGCACTGGGGTCTAAGAAGGCACAGGGAGTAGGGATGGAGGGCGAAGAGGGAGAGATCTACTGCACCGTCTAGTTGAAACCAGGAGGAAAGCGCTTAGAGCCACGTGCAGAGGGAGGCGAGGAGGGGATCCAGAGAGTGGTTCGATGGGGAAGATGAGGAGGGAAGGAGGTCTTAAATGTGAATGTAATCGGGTGTTCTGAGACTGGGCGCCTCAGGAGGACACGGAGCACAGGAAGGCTGGGTCTGGCAGGAGGGGAGCCTTTGCAAACTGCCCCCGAGAGGCTGGCCGCCAACAAGGAGCTGGAGGTGTGAGGCTAAAGCTCCACAGAGAAAACCTTCTTAGGGAAGAGCCTTGGGGTGAGATCAAACAAAACTTCCAGGGGACAAAAAGCAAAGACAACAACAAAAAAATGTTCTTTGGAGACACACACTGTCCAAGCCAGTGGCTTTCTAACAGCTTTTTTTCAACTCATCCAAAGACCTGGTGCTCCACTCCAACACCCCGGGGAGTCTCTCCAGCCTCCTCCTTCAGGCTTCACTGTGGGGCCCCGGGACTCTGTGGGCACGTCTAACTTCTATTGCCTCCAACCAAAGTGCTGACTCTCTGCTGTGCTGGAGTGGTGCCTCTCTGACCGACGATCTGCCCACTTCCACCTTCCCTCAGAGGCGCCCACCATCCCACCGGCCAGCCTTGCTCACATTTCTGCAGCCAACGCAGCTGCCCCCTGGCCTTAGCCCAGGCTCGCAGCCCAGGGACCAGCCCACCCCACAGAGGTCTGCTGGTCCAGCAGAGATGCTCAGATGGGTCACTTTTTGAAGCCTATTTAAAATCTATCTAATCTAATAAAAGAGTAATATGCAAATTGACCCTCACTCCAGCCAAGCCACGCCCGCCAGCCAATCAGAGCAACTGTATGCAAATTAACCCAGCCAAGATGGCGGCCAGCAGCCATGGAGCTAGAGCAAACAGGAGGCTTCTGTTACACCAGCGATGGAGGAAACTGCCTGCCTAGGCTGGCTGGGCCTCTGCTCAAGGCAACATGTTTCAATTATAAAAGCCACGGAGCTGAAGCAAACAGGAGGCTTCGTTCCCTGCCTAGGGCTCCACTCAAAACAACAAAGTTTCAATTATAGAAGATAAATAAACCCCAGAAACATGATTTCAGCCAGCCTCGATGATACATTGGGTCAATGGGAGCTGTGGGCAACCTGAAAACGGCCCTCAGACCCTCACCCAGGCTAGCCAGGCACCCCAGTAGGGACCCGAACCCTGAAAAGAGCCCTCAGCCCCTCACCCAGGCTGGCCACACCCTCATGGGGTGAGGGTCCCCAATGGGGGGCTTGGCCAGCCTGCAAACAGCCCTCATCCAGGCTGACCAGGCACACCAACAGGTGGACATCCCCGAGGAGTCCCAGACTGCGAGAGGGCACAGGCTGGGCTGAAGGACACCCCCCTGCCCGAGTGCACAAATTTTTGTGCACTGGGCCCCTAGTTTAAAATAATTCTAAAGCATTAGAAAAATGCATTTCATAGAGGATGTTTTATAAAGTCAAGGTCTGGAAGTTAACGTTCAAAGTTACCCACAGCTGGGCCTTGTGAGATGTAATCACGAATGCATACTTCTTTGCCAATTTTATTTACAGAGCGGGGGACTCAGCTATCACATTGGCTTTCTTAATAACTGATAAACTAAATCTGTGACTACATACATATTTTTAATAATAAATATCTAATATAATTTAAAACCAAACTAAACTAAAATAGAGGCTACATTTTATTAGGTTTCATACCATAATGAAATCAGTAATTACAGGTAAATAAAACTCTGGTGAAACACACACATAAATACACTTACACATACATACCATTTAAAAAACCTCAAAGCTAGAATGACAAGTTTTTCAAGTCATCATACGTATCGTTTAGTTAACATAAGGAGGACAATGGAAGTCACCACAGGATGTTTTATGAGAAAAAAAACCTGTACCCCGCAGTTATTCCCAATAACCATGAGAAACAAAAGTTTTGTTTTTCCTTTTGTCATTGCTTGGCTTTAACAAGACTGCCCCTCTCCTGCAAAACCTAAAGGGAAGATATTCAAGGACATTTTACCTCTCCAGTGTTCAGAACTCATGGCAGGGCCCTTCCCTCAGACCTTTCAGCAAAGCTGATGAATGGCAAAATGAAATCATTTGTGTTTCCCATGGTTTACACACCCAAACAAATGACCGCAAGCTGAGCAAAAGGCAGAATGCAGTTACCTGAGCAACCACCCATCACATAACCTCTAAATACTCCCATCCTGAGCGCGTGGAACACTCTTTCTATGGGTTTCACGTCCTACTGGGCTGGCGGGGCCAATGGCGCTTACCTTCTTGGCTCTCTGGGCTATGTCTGGTGTTCTCGTAAGCAGCTTCTCAATCAGGTACTCTCTGTTCTGCAAAACAGATATTCCCAACACTTTAACATCAGATACGAAACGTAGAAATTCACAGTGTTTCAAAATAGCAGATTTACTTGGGGTTTTAAGCATGTTACCTTGGCTTTCTGGAAGAATTTGCATTTTAAAAGTTCTGCTGCTGTGGGCCTGAAAGATCAATAATAAATTAGAGTTGAAACAATGACCACTCGATAAATACACCGCCTTGATGAAATAACTTAATCCTAGCGTCTTTCTGGAAGACCAGTTTTAGGAATAGCAAAACCAGACACTAAGTTAATCACAAGCTGGCACCAAATAAAATAGCGCCAGTTTTCCAGTTCTTTCCAAGCTCCTTGTCTGCAGAACACACGAACTCCTCCGAGTTAAATATTTGGGGCACGATCCATTTTCCGTCCTTCACCCTTACACTTCACTAAGTGAATGCAGTGTTTCTAAAAGGTGTCAGACTGACAGACACATCTGTGAGCTAAATTCCTGTGTTTATTGAGAAGCTGTACAGGCTGCAAGGGGACCCTCAAGAAACCACGGTGCACAGTGCTCGAAGATTCTCTGAGAGTCAGGAAAAGCAAAGGGTCCACACACCATGTGCGCCAGCTGCCTGCACACCCCCAAACACCCCTGTTTCAGGTGTACATGGACCACCAGTTTTCAGGGCAAGGCAAATACGATGATTATGGTGATTAATAAAATGCAAATTCATTGAAAAGTATTAGTGGATTGGTTTGGTTGTTTCCTCATGGAGTCACTGAACTTGTTTCTCAGGTCTGAATGCTTGACTAAGTTGAGTCAAGCATTTGGGGGGGAACACTGCCTACATGACACTGTGTACCTTTTACCGTGACATGTCAGAAGCACATAATGTTAGGTAACTTCACTGGGAGTGATACTGTCACTACTTGGTCCCCGGGCCTGAGATCTCTCCATTGTAAAAGTATGTTTTACCCACTGCAGTGGGAAAGTGTTCTTGCAGGTAACACTTTGGCATGACTGTGTATGAATAGCCTATCCCCCAAAACCTTTCACCTGATAATTTTAGCATCTGTGCCCTAAATAAGTATTTCATAGGATGTGGCCGAGTACTGATGATCTACTTCTGTTGTCTATGAGCTGGCATTAGTCCATAAAGAACAGCTTACTTCATCAACAGCTCTGTCTAAAACAAGCAGCAATGCAGAAAAAGAAAATCACATAAATCTATACTATAGGACAGTCGGCAAGACAAATGAACTGATATCTTCCAAAAGTCAGTGTCAAAGAGGAAAAAGGGAGATGTGAGGGTACAGTTCCAGATTTTAAAAGACTAAAGAAATTTAAAGACAAATGCAATACATGCCCCTGGGTCTGAATCCTGTATTTGAAAGGAAGGAGGAGAAACTACAAAAGACCTTTGGAAATCATTAAAGACTAGAGGACAGGTGCACGAATTCGTGCATGGGTGGGATCCCCAGAGCCCACTGGCTCGGGGGAGGGGTCATGGGAGGTTGGTGGCCACAGGAGGTCAGCTGTGGGAGCGCACTGACCACCAGGAAGCAGCTCATGTATTGAGCATCTTCCCCCTGGTGATCAGTGCGCATCATAGTGACTGGTCATTCCAGTAGTTCTAGCTGTTTGGTCACTTAGGCTTTTATATATATAGACTAAAGGCCCAGTGCACAAAAATTCATGGACTTGGGGGGATCCCTCAGCCCAGCCTGCACCCTCTTACAGTCCTGGAGTCCTTAGAGGATGTTCAACTGATGGCTTAGAGCGGGCCTAAGCAGCAGCCTGGCCTCCCTCTGCAGGAGGTGACCGGCGGGCCAACTAGGGGACGATGATGGCCGGCAGGCATCCAGCCCTGCCCCCCATCACCCCATTGCTGCCACCAGTGGACTTCCTCTGCAGGAGACAACTGGCAGAGCAATCAGAAGACTGCACCAGCTGGCAAGTGGCCGGCCCCACCCCGATCATCCCTCTGCCACCGCCACCAGTCACAGCCGCCCTCCGATCACTGTCCCCTCCCTCTGCCCGCTGGCACCACCTTGGCTGGCTTGGCATTGCCCACTTGCTGGCCCCACCCCCCACCAACCCATCATTCCACCGTTTGGTTGATTTGCATATTATGCTTTTATTATATAGGGTAAGTGAATATGCTAGGTAACAAACAATTTTAGGAAATTACTGCTCATTTTCCTAGACATGTAAAAGTACTGTAGTTATTCAGAACATTTCTCAATTTGTATGGAATGCAAGCTGAAGCAGTAAGTCTGTTACTGATTTTCATACTGTTCATTCAGCAAGCAAAATGTAGATAAACAGATATAGTAGATATGAGAAATGGTAATAACTGTTGAATCTAGATTTGTGGTGTAGAAGTAAACACTGTAAAGCTTTTTCACCTTTTCTGTATGTTTTAAATTATTCATAATTTTAAAACTGGGAGGAGTGAGAGAACCATTTCTGAGTCTCATTAGGTATTCTCTCTCAGGCAGTGATTTGCAAAGGTACAAATAGTACTACGTTGGGGGGGGGAGGTGCAAGTTTAAAAGAATTCTCATATTTGAAGAGGTTAGAAACCCCTTCTTTGGAACCAGGAAGTTCCATTAACATGTTTCCAGGGGCCAAACCCAAGCTTATAAAAGAACCAGGAAACGTGGCCAAGGGCAATGATGCACAAACTGCCGGGGTCTACCAGGGCCCACACTGTGCTTCTGTGCAAAGAAACAGAAATTTAAACTGTTCCTGCTCTCTCCCTCGGTTTCAAGTGGAGCACTGCCTACGGGTACCTGAAAAGAGCCCAGAATGGTCATACCCACTGCAATAAACAGCCACCAGCCGCTCCGAGTAAACCGAGGTCTAATTGAGTAATGAAGGCGGCCCGGTTTACAGTTTGTGTGCCATCTCCCTTGGTAAGCTCATGCGAATTCATGAATGTGCACCTTATTAAATAGAACTAAAAATGGGGCTACTCTTTTACATGAATGGACTTTGGTTGTTATTTTAACGTAACTCTCACTGATCGTGGGTCAGCAATGTTTTTGGCCTCCAGCTACTGCAAAGTCATCCTTTCGCTCTCTCAGGAAATGCATATTTATTTACTATTCGTCAGGCATGATGCTAGATGCTAGGCATATTATACCTAGTACCTTGCAACACAAAAAACTTCAAAAACCTAGGAGGCATACAAAAAACTTAGGTTGATTTTTTTTAAGTGAAAAGAAGCCTAGGAAAATCAAGATGGTTAAGGAACTCAAGGTCACCGTTTTGACTGAAACCCTCATCGCCACGGCCCAAAACCACTCCAGTGGCCTCCCGGTGAGTCTCTCCATCACTTCTCTTCCTCATTCCAACCCACCATCCAAGCATAGAAAAGAATCCGGAAATGTCACTAAGTGCAGCCGCCATGTGCAAACTGTGTACGTCCACGGAGGCCCTCCACTCGGCCTCTAAACAGACCCAGTTTCCCATTTGGCCCAGGGGGTTCTGGGGGCCCGGGAGGCTAGGCTTCTCCATCCTCATCTCCCATCACATCCTGCGTGAACTCTGTCCTCCAGCTACAACCATGTTCTCACCCACCTTGCTCTTTCATGACATTAGCACATGCTGCTTTTCTTGCTTTAAAAATGTTTATAAGTAACCGACATGCCCTTGTTCAGCCAATTTAAATGTCAGGCATCTTCAGAGACACTCCTCCCAGCTCCCACTAATCAACTTCACTCTGTTCCTCCTCAAGCTCACACACCACGCCTGCCACACTCCCTCCCCTACTGTAACTGTCTGTTCCTGCCTCCTACCTTCCCTCCCCTGGTTGTAACCCCTTCCACGACAGAGACCATACAGCATTCATCTTTATATATCCAGTGCCTGGCACAGAGCAGAAAATGGCTATAGCTCCATCTCATTCCTCAGTAAAATACAGGGTGAAAGAAAGGCTGCTAGCCATTTGGACACAGAAACACAACTCCTTGGGCTAGACTTAGTCACTACTTCAAGTCTAAGTATCTGATCAATAGAGGAGGAACTAGCAGAATGATGCAATGAAAACAGACTCATGCTAGCCCCACCTCCAAAAAAGGAAAAGGGGGAAAGTCTGTACACAGTGGACGTAGTGACACGGGGAGCCAAAATGCTTCGTCCCTCCTCTGCACCTTACCTCCTCCTCCTTCTGCACACTAAGGGTCACGTGTAGGACCAAAGCAGAGCAAGGGCTGGGAAATGCCTGGGATTCAGGGCTGGGAAAATACTTTCCCTTCCCCAGCAAGGTCACTTCCATGGTAACGGAACTATAAAGGAGCAAAGCCACTTTAGGGAAAACTCCTTTCTCTGTACTCCGCTCAGCCTTCATCAATAGATACAAAAATGCAATCACATGAGAACTGAGAAAAGGTTTAAAGAAGCCACAGTCTTTTTTTGCAGACTTAATATTAACTAACAGGTGATTTCTATTCGAAACAGAGTACAAAACAGCAGGTCCTTTTGGTGCTCAAGTTAGCTCAGGTGTCCACAGCTTTGGAATCAAACCCATGTGCCAAACAACCCCAGGACAAAAGTATGGGAAAATGGAACTGGAAACGATGAGGGGAATGAGACAGAGAAGAGAATGACAGAAGGTACGAGAACAGCTGAGGTGCACATTGCCCACCTGACTTCAATCTTTTTGTTTTGTCTGTTTTATGTTCGATGCCATAGCAATTGCCAGTGTAGCTTAAGGTGGAGCCCTGGATGCTCCCTGCCCCTTGGCTACGTACAGAGGAGAAAGGTTTCTGCAAGCGCAGGATGTCCTATGTGGCTGCTACCAATTATCAAGCAGCACAAGGCAGTATAAACACAAACACTGTCTTATGAGCAATGCGAGATCGGCAACCCAAATCACTGCCCGGCTTTGAATGATGATCCAATTTTAAATCCTTGAAAACAATGTGGAAGTCTGCAAGCACTAACATTCTCAGAAGAAAATCTGTTCAAGGATTCAGTTAATACATATGGATGAACCCAAGTCCACTGAGACTTGAAATAATTTTCAAAGGATTCAGGAGGAATATGACACAGTTTAAGTAGCTCTAGCAATTTGCATGACAATTCCAAATAGCTCACTAACCTTAGGGAGAGCAGCATGTCTCCCCGGTCCCTCCCCCCAAGTGAAATATTCAAGTTTTATTAGTTTCCAATGGATTTATCTATGCAACATCCGTACCCGTATTGCTCAAAGAAAAGGCCGGTTCCTCTTATAGTTGCCATCCACAGGGAGCATGTAATCTACAATGTTAAGGCTCATTTTTAAAAAAAAATGTATTTTATTGATTTTTTACAGAGAGGAAGGGAGAGCGATAGATAGTTATAAACATCAATGAGAAAGAAACATCGATCAGCTGCCTCCTGCACACCTCCCACTGTAAATGCCAAGGTACATGCCCTTGACCGGAATCAAACCTGAGACCTTTTAGTCCACAGGCCGACGATCTATCCACTGAGCCAAACCAGTCAGGGCTCATTTTTTTTTTTAAAGAAATGCCAAAATGTTCTACTGTACAAATACAAAGTAATCTTCATCTATGCCTAGGAAGAGCACACAGATTTACATGAGGCAAACAGCTCCTACAATTCAGCTCTGCTCTCTTTTTTTAGGAAAGTTCCATGAGTCTCAAGGTTGAAAAAAAGCATAACCTCTTCTCATCTAGCTTGACGACTCCTGCACAGGCGTGAACCGGGCCTGGACCCTGGTAAGTTTTTAATCACTGTTAAAAAGGTACTCAGCAAGACCAGGGCTTTGGTCCCATTCATCTGCTTTCAGCTTATAAGTATATAATCTACTGCAGGCAACTGAAATAAATATAAATTACCCAAAATACTGCACTCATTCCTACACCTACTCGAATCAGGTTGGTTTCTGCATTTTTTGCAATGAGTCAAAATCACCCCAACGTGACAAAAAAAACCCAGTTGTCTCCAGTTATTCAAGAAATGCCCCTGAGTGAGTAAGACACAGCAGCCATTGCAGACAGAAAGATAGAAGGGTAAGTGGCACAGGCTCTCTTTCTAGAAAACTTAACAAACTTATGAGGAGATCCGATATGGAAGTCAATATATGTACTCAGTGTACTGCTACAAGAGACGTATTCAGCATATGCTAAGAAAATTAAAATTTGCAAAAACTCTATTTGGTCTGGAAGAAAAAGACAGATAATGAATGGCAATTAACCAATTTCTTGAATATTTAGGAACCCCCAGGGATTGTGCTATCCGTTTTCAGTGCATTATCTTACTCCACCCTTATCATAGTCCTATGAAGTGTCATTAGCCCCATTTTTCAGTCAAGGAAATAAGTCACACAGGTGATGATAAAGCAGGACTAGGAATCTTACCCAGGATATCTATCTCTAAGAAAGTGGAGCCTTTGAACTAAGTATTGAAAGACAGGTGGGAGGGGGATAGAGGGAAAAGAAGAACTCATGGATAACATAAGCAAAGGCAGAGAAGGCAGGATATAGTCATGGTTTCTTTCAGAACTGTGCAGCAATCTAATGTTTACTTATTAATTTAGGAATGAATACACATTTTAAGTTGCACTTATGTAAGAAAAATTCAACATTGCCTCTTTTTCCATTCTCACATTTCATGAAGATTCCCTCCCCCCAAACTTCCAAAATCCATGTCTTCTCACTAAACAAAAAGTCACATGGGAAGTCTGTACACCACCTATATGTTCTGTTATAGAGGACAATTGTACAATAGTGAGAATAGAGGACGACACGGAGAAAATACCTAAAAGAAGTTCTCAGACTATTAATACCCTGTAGATCGATAATGTCACTAAGCGAGAACTCTTGAGGAAAAGATCTGGTAAAAATTTAAGAGTATGGCTCTTTTCTAAAATATTTTTGGGGGTGGTGTAATAGGAACCTGATATTAGAGTTCATAAAATAAATAAAACCTGGAAGGACTCTCAAGATTAGTAAGAAATAAGGATGGTTTGTTAAATATAACATATGATGACCTAATCTAATTTATTTTAACCAAATTACAAATCTTTTAAAGAATGATATTGTTACATCTTTAGGCACACCAAGCTATTCTACTGTACAGAATTATTTTCTGAAAGAGCTGGAATTACATAGCATCACCACTAGGTGGGATCTCGACTAGCTCAACAACCACAGAGACCAACAGTGATAACATAGTGCTAACTGGGAAGGCAAGAACTTCTCTCATTGGGCTATGGAGAATTAAATCCTGGTTCCTTGGTGATGCCAAAAATTGATATTTGGAGATGACAGTAAACCCAAGGGGTAGGCAAGCAACTGTTGCATAACAACACTAGAATTGAAGAGAGTTTCATTCAATCGGAGAGTGAAAAAGTAACCTTAAGGAAAGACCAGCATAACTTCAGGGAAAATTAAACCTTACAAATCAAACACAAAGGGCAACTGAGATGTTTAAGCAGAAGCAGTCTATACGTGTGACAAAACAAGCATCCCTTTTACAGTAAATAATTTCAAGATACTTAACAGCAAACAGGCTTTAGACCTGGCTCCATGAGAAGGGGACAAATACAGAAAAGACTAAACGCAAATTCAGTAGAATGTAAAGGAATGAGGAGAACTGCTGCGAGGGATGGGTAAAATAATGTCAGCTATGCTTGTTGTAAAGAAGGGGAGCCCCCTCTAACAGATTTTCTGAAAGAGCTGGAATTACACAGCATCACCACTCGGTGAGATCTCAACTAGCTCAAGGACCACTGTCTAAAGGCTTAAGTTTCATAAAGAATTGACGATAAGAATAAAGGAATTCTTCAAAAAGCAGGTCCTTCCCTGAAAAAGAAAGTTTCAGAAGAGAAGCCAGTTTACACGTTTTAAAATACAATTATCAGATCGGACCCTAGGGTGGATGAGGGCAGCAGATAACTTTTTCAGAGTCCTCGCCGGGCCTGTCATCTACACTCACCGCATGCGGGGAGGGTGCCACACACAAGCAGGCCCTGGGAAGGGACTCTACCCAGGCCAGGCCTGTGTGGTTCACATCATTAACATTCTCCTTTGAGTGACTGAAGGACACCTGCTCTGTGCTTACCACTCGGGAGAGTTCAAAATCAAAAGAGAAATTAAGAAGGAAGAAACAAACTCAGGACACAGACACACTGCAGCATGGGGGCAACTGCCTGGGAATGAAGAGGAAATTCTAAAGTGCATTTAAAACAATTTACTTCTGTTTACATGATTCATCTTTCTAATGCAAAAATATTAAGCTTCTTTACCAATAATCTTGTAAATGGTACAAACAACTTGTTCTGCAACTAAAAGGAAGCTCATGCAAAATTCAATAGCCCTGCCTGGTTTAGACCGGAGCTAGCAGGATATTCAAATCCTGAGAGGTCAGCTCAACCTACACAATGCAGAATATTAGCTCAGCCTCTGAACACACCACTGCCCGTTTCTCTTGATTTCTGCTTTACTTCATTTCCTTTGATGACAAAGCCCACATCTCACAAGCACAGCAGATCTTATCAACACTGAAATGTTCTTGTGCCTCTCCCCCACCCCTATTCCCTTCGTTCCCTGTGGACCCACGCTGTCTTCCACTAACAGGTAGGAGATCTGGGGCGGCAGCAGCTTTTCCCTTGAAGTAAGAAGTACCTTGCAGGTGTCCTCATAGAGCCTTTCCCCCTCCACAAACAAAGCTTTGTGGTGACTCAGACCAGGCCAGTAACTCATCCACCCAGTTTGACATACCTTTTGGAAGGATCTTTCTGAAGACACAGTGAAAGTAATTTTCTAAAGGACTTGCCATACTTTTTCATCATTTCCTTATCCTCTATTCCTGTTTCTAAAGTGGGTGGATCATTTTGCAAAGTCAACATTAACACCTGCAGCGGAAACAAACATAAAGACAGAACCTCAGTGTAGCAACTGCTACAGCTGAGTTTTTAGTTTTTTCACAGAAGCATCCGGGGCCATCCTGGATTAGATACAAGCGTGCTTTTCCCGTGATTGCAACTTTACAGAGCGTGTGTATTCAAAGCATTCATTGCTCTTTGCAAACGGGTTCATGAGCCCTCTAACATTTTTGTTATTCCCGACAGATCTTATAAAATCTGCTCTATTTGTTAAGAATGATCTCACAAAGACACGCGGACAGAGCTTCCTGGGAACTGGCTCGGGCACAGCTGGAGGAGCACGCAGCTCCAGCCCGGGCTGCGCGTAGACAGGGCTCAGGCTGGGAAGGGGCGTGGTGCAGCTGAGACAGAGGGAGGACAAGCGCAGCAGTGAAGTGTACACAGGCCATTCATCAGCAAGGAACCGCCTGTGTTCCAGGCCTCGGTAACAGTACCAACCCTGAAAATAAATTCACATCCCAGAAAGGAACACATGATTTCCTTTTTTTTTTTTTTTTTGGTGGAAAAAAAAATTACAGAAAATTGCTTAAAGGCTTGTCAAAACCAAAAGATGCCAGAATATAGCTGAGTTGCTAAAAACCATAACCAGGGCAAAAGGCCATGCTGTTCTTGGAGGAAGCGAAACAAAATAAGAATACAGCTTCAAACCAAAAAGGTAAAGATGTCACTCTGGCACACGTTAAATGATTTGCTTAAGAAAAAGAATTTATAGTAAACCACTGGCCTATACAATGAATAAAGCATTAATGCATAAATCAGCCTGAATTTATGCAAATGCTATACATGCCAAGCCACTTTTCCAACACTTTCAGATGTGTGAATAGATGAAGGATGAAAGTGACAGCTTATTGTTTGTGGAAGATAATAGCAAACAGGAGAGAGTGGGAGAACTGAAAAGAAAGTGGGAGTCCTAAGCAAAGTCCTCAGGACTTCAGGCTGGGATTATACATTCAGGTGGTAAACACTAAGTAAGGAGAGAAAGAAAACAAGAAATAAGAAAAAAGAATACAGAAAAGTCAAATGAAAGAAAAAAATTTTCAAAGTTGCTTCAGTGTTTTCTCTTCGAAAGGTCGCTTCAATTGTTTACATCACAACTTACTAACAAAATCAGGTATGTACACACACACACACCAGAATCTTAAGTTTTGTGTGTGTGTGTGTGTTTAAGAAAGAGAGAGGGAGAGAGAGAAACAAAGTAATGAACTATATTAAAACCTTAACAGGATTATATATAGTTGATGAAATTCTAAATGATTATTTTCTTTTTTATTCTTATTTGTACTTCCAGATTTTCAACAATAAGCATGTAATAACATTTTAATCAATAAAATTATTTAACCTTTTTATTCCCAGGGCTTTAAAAACATCCTCCTAAATTTTTCCAATATTTTCCTAGGAAAACATTGAAACAAACATGGAGCAGTATTCTCTGAAAAATACCTTCATAATTTCCATCCAACTACTTCAGTCTCAAAACAAAATCCAGTTGGGTAAATTCGCCCTGATACCACTATCTCAAGAACTAGGAAAAATAATGACACTGGCCAATTATAAGAGTCACAAAAATGTGAAAACAGTATCCAAATGTTCGTTTTTTCAAAAAAATACTGAACTCACTTATTTCAAACAAGTCACCAACATGACGCTATGAAAATGGGTAAAATCTTACAGACCATTTTTTTAAACAGGCCTAAAAATTTGGGAAATCCATCTGCAAAGATGATATCACTATAGCCTATTTTTAGATTTCCCTTGGAGTGCTAAGGATAGTCTGCTATCAAAAGAGTAATGGCCAGCATTTGTCACAGCTATCAACCTCCACTGACCAATCAGATCCCATCCCTTACTCAGCTCTGTGCTGAGAATGCAAACAAAGCAAGCTTCAAAGCTGGGCATTGTACTATTTCTGCCCTGTTCTGTCCACTGAGGACATCGGACATTGTCTGCATTCCTCCATCACTTCTCCTCAGGACCAAGAGAAACACAAGTATGTCTAAGAGAACCCCAAAATCCATTCCGTTCAGCCATATTTCAAACCCGACATAATATTTCCAAGAAGTAATTACTTTCATGGGCGGGTATTTGTGATAAGGCGCTGCTCCTGTTGCTAATTCGATGGCAGTTATTCCAAAACTCCACATGTCGGCCTTGAAGTCATAGCCTCTCACCTAAGAAAGGAACCGGGAGAAAATACAATTAGACAGCAGGCCCGCACATGGGGAAGTCCATACTGTGTGGGCAGAACTTAGACAGTAGTGTGTCAAGGCCCAGCAACCGGGAGGTAAACTTTAGTTATGCGATGCATTTGAGTGAAATGGGTGCCCTGAGTGAAATGTTAGTGTATTATCAGTAACGTGCACAGCTGTACTATGTCAATAAAACCATGTTTTATTTTTACCTGTTCCATGACTTCAGGAGCCATCCAACACGGGGTGCCAACAAATGTTTTTCTGACTTTATTCCGGGTAACATCACCCCCTGTTGCTAAGAATGCACTTACCCCAAAATCTGAAACGGAAAAGAAAATCACCCTTATGTTATGTAAGACATTATTGCTTACAAAGTCTGACTATATGAACATGCCTTTTCCTGGTGACCTTTACAGCGGCCATGACCTTCCCAGCCACCATGCACTCTCTCAGGGATATACCGGGGCAGTCCCGCCATCCGCAGTCCACTGCACTTTTGAGAACACCATCAGGGTGATGGGTCAACAAACCTACGGGTCCAATAGCACAGCACACCAAAGTATGTTACCCACCAAAAAGGTACCGAAAGTGTGAACTAACCACAAATGATTATACCGATGAAAGTTAAACACATTTCCAAAGCCCTAAATATAAAAGAGCTTAGCTTTTAGCTAAGATTCACTTTAGAAAATAGTTTATAAGCAAAACACCAGAGGCAGTAAAACCAGAATGTGATGTAATTTCTTTTTGTTTTTCTTTTATTATGATTAGTTTATGGCCAATTTAATTTCATGTCATCAATGTCTGGGGAGTGGATTTTTTTTTTTAAATAAAGGATGGATAGCATCTGTCTTCCACATCCCCATGTCCTTGCTTAAACAGTGTTCTCTAACACTTTATCAATCATGATGGCACATCCACAAACCTAGGTACTTGGAGCCAGCCTGCCACCTGCTTCCACATGTACCGATTCAACACAGAGGAAAAGCTCAACCCGAAAAGGTTTGGGTGGGGCGGGGGTGGGGGGGGTGGGGGGGCGTTCAATGCTTGCTCTTCTGGACAATTTTATTTTCCTGGGTATAAATGGAATAAAGTCATACTGTGCTTCATATCCATTATACACTACAAGTGCTTTTTTGTGAGAAAATGAATTAACCAGGCATATTGCGTATATATACACACATGCATGCATAGATGCAAAAATGATGTTTGTATGTGACAGCAGAAATACCAATGATTATTAAGGCATGCATTTCTTAAAATTTTAGTAAAGATTAAAACTGGTAAGTATCAACTACTAAGGGCTAGTATAGATGACGTATTAGTAAGAGACAACTCAAGGGCAGCTTGAAAGTCAGCTGGTAAATAGTGACGAAAAGGGCAGTCAACACCTCAAAACCTCTCACAGACTAAGCCGTGCGAGCCCGTTCAAAATGCTCTCAGAATTCAGGATTCCCCTCTGCTGATCCCCTTTGTTGGTTGCCAGGATGTCAAGTACAAACCAAGGTCAAAATATATTAGCATTTGTTTTAGGCCTATAATATTAAGCTTTGCAATAACACCGTTCTCTGAGTTGAAATATGTTATTTCTTTTATTTATATTTAAATTTATTCAACTCCCAAAGGATGTCAACTACAACAAAAGGAATAAAAATTGACAAATGGAATATTTGTTCCAACCGCTACTCTCACATTAATATTGAAAAGTATATTTTGAAAATGCTGTGGCCCTGGCCATTGTGGCTCAATTGGTTAGGCATCGCCCTGGATGTGCAAGAGATAGCCTATTGATGTTTTATTCTCCAAACTCTAAAACTCTTAGATTTTTTACATTGCAGACAGATAAATGAAGCTTTATGAAAGAAAGAAAAAAAAAGCTCTGGAACCTGTGAACCAGTCACCTACAGGGAGGAGAAGATAGAATTCATTCTTTTAGAATAACTAGGTGAAAGGAATCATTTGTTTGGCTGGAGGAAAATACAATGTTATTTACATATTTCTGAAAAGAAGTTCAACAATAAATCTGAAATTCCATTTTTATTAAATAAGTTGGTAGGACAGTATTACATAAATACATGTCATCTGTAAATTATTAAGGACCCAGATAAAATAACAATAAACAACAATAAGAAAAAAACAGATTATTTTAAATTCGGATCAAGAAAACCCAAAATCTCTTCTGAAAAGATATAATCCAGATTTAAAAATCTGCATTTAATATTAGAGTTTTTAAAATTCCTTAAAAATAAAATCTGATTACATTAGGCCTTTTTTAAAGCTGCAATAATAGCTAAGTAAGTATAGTGGCAATTCATTATTGATAATACCTCTTCCATACCTTTCATGACTCATGTGTTTATTCATGGCCTCCACTTAAAGCACCACTTTAAAGTCATAAACAGATGGTTAAATGTCTTTAAAACTCAAAACAGAAAGCTCCATAAGCAGAAAACATCACTCTTAACATCCCTCACACTTACGACTACAGAGAAAATACACAATTTGCTCCTATGTATGGCTAATGTGTATCCAGAAAGACTTATATGTATGAAGAAACAGGACCTTTTGACCAAAGTACATGGTGTGCCTGTGCAAACAGGAAACTCAGTATATGCTGTGGAGACAGCTTACACGTGACAGCGAGAAGGAGGAGGCCAAGCAGGCACAGTGAAAGGCGCCCTTGTTTCCTAAAGGATCATCTATACAGCCAGAGGGAGTGCAGCCAGAAGCCACGAGCATTTCTCTGGAGACACAGAATCAAAGGCTGCATGCACATCGAGGTAGCAATCCCGCTTCCTGTCTCCTGGAATAACTGCATCTCGGCTCAGAAAGAATGCTATCATCCTGTAACGGCGTAAAAGGCTTCCACATCTTTTGAGCCCTTCCACAATGCCCCTCTCCACTGCCACTGCCTCGGGTTAAGCCAAGATTCCCATGGCAGCCTCTGGTCACCAGCTCCCTGCTTGCCCCAGAGCCATGCTCCAAGCAACCAGACCTGTCCCCCCTAAAAAGGCTCTAAAGGCACCCCCCCAAGTCAAACAACCTCAGCAAAACATGCAAATCTAACTCCCTTTCCCTTGCCTGCCTCATCCATCACTACTCTCAAATGCCAGCCCAGCTAATCTGCTTACTTTGTATCCCTTGCCCTCACACCCTCGGGGTGCTGCCTTTCCACCCCACGCCCTGTCTTCACCAGTCCAGTCCACACGGTATCTAGACTCGTGGTACCTTGGGGCTTTTTCACAGCCACCCCCACCATCACCACCTTGTGTCAGGATGTGGAGAGTTGATAGGCATCCACACTTTTGCTTAATTTGTGGCGTACTATTTAAGTAACTTTGGGAACTGTTTCATTTTGAAATGTGAATGCTAAGCCTTAAGGAGGATCTGCAAGGCTTGGCCGTAGATGTAGTGCTGGCAAGGCCGGGTGCCATCATGGTTAGAGCAAAGACTAGGCTCTCCGCCAACCGTGGGACTCCAGCAAGGCGCTCCCCCTCTCTGGGCCTCTGTTTCCAGGCTTCTTGGTCGCGCCTACCTGTATATTACTTTCATATTGAGAACACTGTCCTACTGCTTTTCATCATGTATAAATATGCTTCGGACTAACCGTTAGGTAGATCAATAAGGTACTGTCCTCCGCCTTTTAAAAAATGATGTAAGTAGGCTGAGCATTAACATTTTCACAGTGATAAATGCACAGTGTAAGAGAGCTATGCTTCCTGACAGTCAGAAAACATATGACCATATAGGAGAGAGAAGACATGAAACAATAAACAATAGATGAACGTGTAAAATCAAATTCTACGCCATGCCGTCTGCGCAGAGCAGAGGCTCTAGGGCCCTAACAGCCTGTGAGACTCCACATTCCAGGGTACCTGGGGGCTGGCCTTGAAGGTGAGGTGAAGACTGGGGTAGGCACGCCCGAAAGGCAACGACATGCCAAAGAAACAGCATAAGCAAAGCACAAGTGTTGAGCCAACAAGAAAAACTGCCCAACAGCTGCCAGGGTCAAGCACCCAGGTACCTACAGGCAGGGGGGAGAGGATCCTGGAAGCCAAGAGCACAATCGCAGTGACCGGGGGCTCGGCGCAGGGAGATGTTTGGAAGAGCTGAGCCCTTCCCAGGAGCCCATTCTCAGCACCCTCCCACCCCAGGTCCAAAACGGGCCTCCGTCACTCAGCTGGAAAAGAACCATTGCCACTGAGGAGACTGGGTGCTGCAGATGTCCCAATTTTCCCAGAGAAGTCCAAACATCAAGATTTTTTTAATGTAAAACCTCTTTTCTTATTGCTGTTGGCAATAGTTGTTGTGGTGGGTTTTTTTTTTAAGTGAAAAAGCAATTCCGCCTGCCTGATTTAGCCTGCGAAACAGTCTGCCAACAAAACAGTGTTGCTATGTCTAAAACGCACCTAAGATCCTTCGATGCACACCATGCGGTGTTATAGCTGATTCTAGGACTCAGGTGCTCAGCTGGCATTCTGACCCGGGATGCCAGTGCTGAAAGGTTCTGGCAGCACTGGATTCAGGATGCCTGAGGCAGCTGCTGGGTATATTTCTGTTATCTGTACCTGGGTACAGATCCATTATGAGCCAGGTAAATGCCCAAAGCAAGGCTATCGTCAGGGAAACAATCAGTTGTTGACAGGCATGATGCATATTAGAAAAGGGGATTTCATTGGAGAAAGTCAAGGTGGCTAGCACACAGTGAGTGGCTAAAGAGTTTTAGATGTACTCCCCACTCTTGCATGGACAGGAAGAAAGATTCCAGCGAGGCTGGAGTAGAAGGTAACAGGAAATCCCTACCCAGTTCTCTATCTAGGGAGCTTCTAGATGCCAAGTTCAAGTGTATGAGCATCACTTGTACTGGATTCTCACACACTTGCTTCTGGTGACCTTCTCATTCTCCTAGAAGGACAGGGAGCAAGGAGTCCCTTGAGCTTGCAGAATCAATTGTGAGATCTCCTTAGGGGCTATATTGCTGATGGATGGCAAAATCTGGCCTGAAGCTTGATTTCCTTAACCCTTACCTCCCTCAGATATTTACAATAGGTACTAATACCCATGAAAAGGAGCCTGGGTTGTACATGAAGGAAATGGCTTAGGCCCATTCAAAATCTGGCTGGAGAGTAATGGGATCAATAGCTGATAGTTCAGAGCTTCCTAAAATGTATTTCAAATGGGTTACAGCAGATACCGATCCCTTTCAACCTCCCTGTGGCTAGCTGGGGCTGAGGCTGGGGAAGCGGGAACCAGTGGGGTCCCCTGGTGTTTCCTTGCTGGGGGCAGCCTCTTTTCTCCAAAGGCCAAGGGCTAGAAAAGCAAAGAAGCGTGGAGACTGCTGAGGAGCCAACCAGAGTTTGAACAGCTAGTGGATGGGGGCAGCTGTGCCTGATCCAATTAGCAGCATTACGACCGCCGCTCTCTCCAGTGAAGAGGGAGACATGGGGAAAGTAGCCATGCAGGGTGTTTGGGAAAGGAGGAAGACGAGAGGCAAGGAAGACCACAGCTACGGGCCCGCTGTAAAAGCAACAGCGTCTGTATGTGGATAGAGATCCTGGAGATGGAAAAGGACAGACAAACCCTTAACAAATATGATGATTCTGTGGATATGGGGCTTAAAAAAGAGCAAGGGGGGGAAAAAAAAAAGGTTAAATGACTTGCCAAAGACTATGGCGCAAGTTATTGAGGGTCTCGGTAAAACCTACAATCCTTCACCGAGGAGTGGGTCACTCAGCTTCCGTCTTCTTTTCTGGAGAAAGTCGGTGTATTTTTCTGCACTGAAAAGGAAATGCAACGTGGAATAATGGGGTTAAGAGTCCACAACTCTTAAGCTCTTCCCCGAGTAACGATCAATGTGTGATTGCCCAACACAGAAAAACTAGTTTGAGGTTCTCTCGTTAATCCTGAATGTCATATTTATATCATCAAAAAGCAATCCCTTCATAATTTGGTTTGGTTCCCAGTTCTTTTTCTCATGAGAGAATCTAAAGATTTGACTGGCAGAACTGAAATGTTCTCTCTGAGCCCAGGAACACCATCAGGGCCGCCAGCATCCGGCCTGCCTGACCCCGCGGGCTTCCTTACGTGTCCGACGCCAATGCCGGTGATCTGGTCAGTTACAGAGGCCCAAAGCGCTCTGCTAAGGGACATGGCAATCGGGCGAGCACTGCAGGCAGGAGGAAACAGGCCTAGAAGCCTGCTGGCTTCCACCTGCAGGACCAGTTAAGGCCGGGATGGCTGCCTCGTGCTTCAAGTGTTTTGTGGGGACAGAGGTTTTCACCAGAGAGTGCGATGATCAGAAGGCAGCCTAGGAAAGCTAACCTGGATGGAAGAAGGAATCTGGCTTGCAGCTGGAAGAGGCGTGACCCTGATCCTGGAACTGCGAAAACCGTGACCTTTCCGACTCTGTGCTCTCCTCTCACGGAGAATCTGGGGGAAAGGGCATCTAGCAATTACCAGCAAACAGAAGATGACACCTTTAGTTCTGACTGTAGCGTATTGGACCTATCTTTCCTAATGTATGATTAAACCCAGCCTTTTCCGTTGGGTTTTCTGTTTTTGTTTTTAAATTAATTTGGAACAAACTAATCCACAGCTTCTCTTCACTCTCCTGGAGCCTTGCCATTTGTGGTCACCAGCCTCCCCACAAGAAGAGTGTGACAGGGGTCAGGGGGAGGGCTGACCCTTGTGCCTGCTGCAAATCAAGGCAGTAGGAGCACGGTGCAGAGGGGACGCACCAACCCCGCCAGGTAGAGGCCACACCTCCAGGTACCTGTGCTGTGCTCAGCAGGACTCCCCAAACCCAGGGCAAGAAGCAAGGGACCAAGTCAGGACGTGGCAACACCCAGGACAGCAGCTGCCAACACTCACTGGGTTGGTTTCCTCTTGAAATAAGGCCACTCTGCCCATAGAAGCAGTTTTCTCGCTGCTCTCGTAGTGACGTTTCACTGTGCGTGAGTGTGAGCGCACCCGGCAAGAGGCCCGACAGCGACAGCCTTGCCGTGGGATGTGCGGCCGGTGCAGAAGGTCATGGGGTCCTGACCTTCCCCAGTGAGGCTCCCACCACCCATGGGAAGAAACGGAAAGGGGAGGATGCTGAGTAGGAAGGCGCTACACTTCCACCCAAGGATCCCAACTACATTGCCTGCGTAAATTAGCTTCTTGGGACAATAATTTCACAAGCGACAAAATGGGGGAGCGGAGAATATATATGTCAGGTCCTTGGAAATGCTGTAGTGCACTGTTGACTGCCTACTCAACACCATGCTGTTGCAATTGCAGTGATGGAGGACATCAAGGTGCTTGGTTCCTGCTGTCAGTGCATGGCTGAGGGTCTGGTTCCCCTAGTTCCCCGTGCGATCCAAGGGAAACAGGATGCAGGCTTTTGTGGGGAAATTTTCTGCCTAAACATTATAAGGCTCCTTTGCTCCCCACTCCCTGCCTATTTGGGACACTGTCATCTGAGGGTAATGCTGGGGGCAATTTTAACACACGGAGACATGTGCTCTGTGACGTTACTGGGGTGCAGAACAGGAGTAGGAAAGAGCCTCCCTGGTATCCCTGGGCTTCGGCACCAGTGTCCCAGACTTCTGCATGTGAGGTAATTAAGTGTCTGTCCTGCCTCATCTCCTGCCAGTCAAACACTCTGATATTTGTACCCAAAGGCTTCATAACTCCTACAGTCCTTCCCAGTCCTGCCCCATTCATTCATCCTCCCTGACTGCTAAGGGTTAAGCATTGCCTCAGAGGCCAAAGTCATTGCAATCCCCAAAAGGACTTAGTAAAAAAAATCAGCAAGAAAACAATTTAGCACACAGTGCCATTCTGGAATTTTAAACAACTCCAATGTTAAGAGTGGCTTTTAATGCCAGGGGCACAAATCAAAACAAATGCATGGGAATCTCAAGGGGTAAAAAACACAGTGCAAGAAGGTCCTATTTCACTGTTTTGCCAATAATTTCTGTTTGGGGCTACACTTCCATAAACATTTCAGAAACAGAACAATGTAAGTCTAGGAAAATAGGAGACAAAAGTCCCTTCCACATTCTAGCCACTCCAAGTGGGGTCCCCAGACCAAAATCATCTGGGAGCCTTGGAGAAATGCAAAATCTTGGGCCCCACCCTCGTCCTACTGAACCAGAATGTGCATTGTAGCAGGAGCCACAGCTGATTCGATGTGCAAGTTGGAGAAGCATTGCTTGAGAGCACTGCCATCCTAGCAGGGGCAATGGCATGATTCAGGATGGCTGGAGGACCTCCAAGTACAGCCCATCCACAGCTTCTCTTTCTCACCTCTGAGACAGAGAGAACCATGGCAGTGGGAAAACCGTAGCAGGAAAAAAGCTTAGTAAGAATTCATGTGCCTGATGACACAGTATACGGGCAATACAGTGGTCCCCCCTTAACTCGGGTTTCACTGTCCATGGTTTCAGTTACCTGGAGTCAAATGCAGTCCAAAAATATTAGATGGAAAATCCCAGAAAAAATCCATACATTTCCAATGACATGCTGTTCTGAGTAGTGTGATGAAATCCCTCACCGGCCCGTTCTGTGTCATCCCGGATGTGAATCATCTCTTTGTCTAGCACATCCACCCATGAGTCACTTAGTAGCCTTCCCGGTTATCAGGTCAGGTAACACTTATCTTACTCAATAATGGCCCCAGAATGCAAGAGTAGTTTAAACTTCATCATAGTATGTAGGAATGGCAAAAAAATACAACAACCACATAATATATATACAGGGGTTAGTACTGTTTGTGGTTCCAGGCATCCTCTAGGGGTCTTGGGACATACTCCCTGCAGACAATGGGGGACGACTTCACTACACATGAAAATCACATCCTACAGAAATGTCTCACCCAGGGATTCCAATGTGTCAAGCAAGACAAACAAATTCACAAACAAATAGGCACACCTCTGTGGGAAAACTCAGGTTTGTACAAAATCTATTTTTTTCATGCATGAAAATAATTGATAATCATAGTACACATTAACAGGCCATTAGTAACAGCTGCTCGCTCAGGTGCCAGAGCCCAGGAGAAGAAGTGCAGGTAGGCATCATTCCCAGCACAGATGTCCCTAACACTGCTCCTTTCCCTCCCACTCACGAGAACCTCGGAAACGCAAAGGCGTGCAGCTGACGTCACCGCATCATTAAAGTGATTAACACTGAATTTGCTCATCGTTTCAGCAAGTCAGTAATAAATATGTAGGCACCTTATCTACTATTAGTCATCAATTACCCACATGCCACTTCACTATGGAATGGGGCACACCCCCTGTCCTGCTTGGGAGGGGAGGACCCCAAGAGGAACCAGACAGAACCAAAAAGCGTTTTCTGAAGCCCTCACTCTCCACCCGATCTCCTTTTCTCCCATAATACTCCTGGTTCTCAATCCCACTTACTCCTTCTTACAAGGAAATGGTGCTCAGTGACCTGGTTTAGTTCTATAGGCTACAGCCCTCTCCCACCCATGGGGTCCAAGGCATTCAGAGTCAGAAAATACAATCTGACCTATTTCCAGAGTCTGGGACCTAGACAGTCACCCTCAGCTGCTCTGGATGAATCCGTGTTTCCCATCCATGAGTGAGAGGGAGGCAGTCCTGACCTTCTTTGAAACATCAGAGAATGACAATTTCACAGCCTTTGCTGTCAGCAAAAGAAGAAGTCAGAAGGCATCATCTTTTTAGCCACCTTTCAAAATGAAAGAAACCAAAGAAGCAAACCTTCCCATGTGGGTAGGCTCTTAAAGTGGCTATCAACTGGTTTGCTTCAAATGTGCTATATTTTTACTCATAAGGGAGAAGTTCTTAGCACTTGCTTGCACTGTGTACATGGAGTCAACATTAATTCACACTGACATCGATAGATTATAAGAAAAATGCAACAGGAGGACTTCTGTTAGAAATGCCAAGGCTATACAAGCTGCCAGAGACTCCCTCCCCAACTCTGCCACCTTCTCACAATCAGGACAACACAGGCTTAGAAGGATAAAGAGAGAGAACAAGAAGTGGCGGTTGATGTCAATTCACAATTGGCCCAGGGCTCAGTTGACTAATACAGACCATTAGACACAGTGTGAGAGCCAGCACTCACTTAAGGAAATAGCAAACTGCAGATAATCTACCCCTCTACAGAACTTCCCCCAAGCAGGTGCAGTTCTGGCAAGATGTGGAGATTTATGCGTCTGCCGCAACACGCGGCGCGGCAGGCACAGAAGGAAGGAGGCCGTACAGGAGGGCAGTGACCCCGGGCCGGCTGTGCTGCAGGTGCCGGCAAAAACCAGCTTTCTGAAGCCCACGGTAGACATGACCAAGAACTCACTAGTGGTGAACTTTCTATCGAGCATGATAATTACAATAAATAAAGGAAAGCCACCGATAATCCCCAGATCACAAGTCCATTTTTCTCTGGCTCCCCAGTGGGAGGCAGGAGGGATGTCTTCAAAGATGCTCCCGTAAAAGTAGCCAAAGGACAAATACTTGGCTTCCTCTCCCCTCCTTGATATCCTCTGATTTGAACACTTTCAATTCATGACTACGGCTAACAAAGGGATACTCAGAACATTTTTATGCAACTTGACCCACTTACCACTTCAGTTGGAGAAAGTCTTTTCAACTTTCCTTAATTTATAGCTCAAAATCTGAGCCCCGGGGCAGCTGAACTGTCAAAAGGCATAGAGTTCAAAGGCAAGAGGGTGGGGCGGGGTGGGGGCAGTTAAGAGCAAGGAAGTGAGCCAAGGATCGAAAGAGATACCAGCAGACCTGACAGTGATCTGCTTTTATGATCTTCAGAATGACCTTGACCGAGTCCCCAGTTGCTCAGCCCTCAGTCACGTCTTCTGTGAGACCTACTCAGCTGCACTGACAGAGTTGCTACAAGGAGAGCACTAGGTGAGCATATTATACACTACCATCATTTCCCAAGCCAAAGGCATGCTCTGTAGTCAACGGGGACTCCTGGCTGGCCATATCTGCAAAGATAGGCACAAGTAATTTAGATCAAATATTAAGTAATAAGTCTAAATTTCCAATGCAATATTCATATATCTGCAGGGGGTCTTTTTCACAGAAATCTCCACTCAACTAGCTCTATTAGAAGTTTCCAATACACCAGAATAACCCATCTGTGCTTTTTGAAGAGATGGTCCCTATGGGAGATAATTAAAATAGCACAATTCCAGTTGCCACAAGTATTTAAAGCAACAATTTGCATCATTCCCACAGACTTTTGCAAAGGACTAGTTTGGCTTCAAAGAATCTGGAGTTTTTTAATCTGTGACAATAAAAACTTTACATCTGAAACTCCTCACACTGAAAATTCACTAAAATATGAGGATCACACTCTAAACTCTGTTGCTCGATATTCTTTTAACCTGAAGTGACTAAACCCTATGTCCAGTAATACATTCACAACTATTTACTGAGCTCTTTACTAAGTGTCACTTCCAGTTCTAAACACTGGGATAATAGAACACAGACTCTGCCTTCATGAGGGTGAACTTTAAATTAGGGTGGGGGTAGGATAGTGAGTAAATACAGATAATAAACAAAATTATGAAGTATAATATACAGCAGTGGTTTTTGAACTTTAATGTGCATCAGAACCATTACAGGGCTCTTACAACACAAATTGTTGAGCCCTACCTCCAGAATTTCTGATTCAGCAGATCCAGGAGTGAAAAAGCACAAGAATGCATTTTTATCAAGTTTCCAAGGTGATGGTGACACTGCTGGTCTAGAATCACACCTTGAGAACCACTAATAGATCCGGGGATAAAAAGCAGGGGTGGGGGAGCTGCAGTTTACCATAGGATGGCCATGGGAGTCTCCCTGATGTGATATTTGAGCCAAAAATCTGAAGGCGGTACTAAAGAGTATTCCAGAGAGAGGGAGCAGCCAGTGCAAAGGTCCTGAGGCAAAAGCATGCATGGCAAGGAGGCCGGCTTGACTGGAGTGGAATGAGGGAGAGGGAGCCGCAGGAAATGAGCTCAACCAGATCCTGTGCTAGGCCACCATACGGATTTTGACTTCGCTCTGAGATGGAAAGACAGTAGAGGGTTTTGAGTAAAGGCATGAGATAAGCCTTTAACTTACTTAACAGCATAACCCTGGGTACCATGTAGAGAACTAAACATGAGGGCAAGATCAGAAGAAGAGTACCATTTAGGGGTGACACTATGAACCCAGGCAGGAGATGATGGTGGCTTGGACCAGGATGACAGCAGGGGAGGTGCAGTGACGAGGTTAACAACAAGATTTGCTGACAAAATGGACAGGACATAGGGTATGAGACAAAGAGAAATGTCGATGAGCACCACACTTGTGGTTTGTTCACTAGAAGGATGGAGCTGCCATTAAAAGAGGTGGGGAAGGCTGCGGGAAGGGCCCTTTTTTGGGGGGCCTGGGGTCCCAGAGTTCTTCTGTATGGCAGCTATACAATCTGTAGAGTGAAAGAAAACTGGAGAACCCAAGAACATCATTTTATAGGTGATACATGGCTAGGGAAGAACTTGGCAGCAGGCACAGTGTACATTAGAAACCCAGGGGGCTAGACAGTGCTTGGCGACTGGTATCTTCAAGTGTATTTTATAAAATCAAGTGTGAAGCCATATTCTATAGAGTATAAATACATGCTCACATTATTTCAATTTCCTAAAAATCTCTAATCTTACGATATCTGTAGTAACTTAAGAGATGTATCAGTCAAAAGCACCTATTCCTAAATCATTCACAATAACAATACATATTTAAGATTAATCCCCACGACAACCTACTACACTAGACCTAATGCGGCCACTTAGATTCCTCAAGCAGATGCATTTCTCTTCACTTACAAATCTTTGAAATTCAATTCTATCGCCAACTTTTCATGTCCATTTCACCTGAGCGGTTACCTCCATGAGAGCAGACACTGTATCTCCTCCGAGGCCTGTGCCTGGAACACAGTGCTCAGTAACTGTCAGCTGCCCACTTAAGATATATTAAACCCAAACACCCAGTGTTCACCTTTTCACTAGGGGAGGGGCATTTTCCTGTTTTAACGAATGGGGGTTCTGGGAATCAGAAAAAATAATTTTAAAAAAACAACAACAAAACAACAAGAACACAATCCAGCAGAGAACTGACTCGAATGTCTCTGCTCTCAGTCTAAAACTTCTTGTTTTTCCCAGACTTTAACAGCTTGTGGTAATATATAAAATTTAATTTAATAATGACTAAGAAGGCCCTTTAAGGCAGGACAGAGAAAAGGAAGGGAGAGATGTGAGGGAGGGCATCTGCCTCATGTCCCAGATGCTCTTCCTGGAAGCACAGCCCTGTCCCCATGCAGCTAAGGGTGCACAGCTGCAGGAAACGTCCAGCAGGAAAGCAGAGCAAAGCGATGCTCCCCACTGGGCTCACCCAGCAAGACTTCCCAAAGCTGCTGCTCAACTACTGCTGGCAGCTGGTACAGGATGGGAAGCTGCTTAAAATCCTCCCAAGTATTTCTCACCCATGGTGTGCAGCTGGGATGGAAAATGAAGTTTCCATAATCGATTGCATTCTCAGTTCCAGCTAGAGGTTTCACACATGTCACCATTTACCAAGATCCCCAAATTCAGGAGGCCATATTAATCTGCTGTCCTTATTTTCTTAAACTGTGTGTGTGTGCATGTGTGTGTGTGTGAATTTTGGCAAGTTTGTTAAACCGTAATTCATATAATTATAAACTTCCTGAAACTCAAGCCACATTATTGTGGTTCACTGGAATGCACTTTATAGCCCCACAGGCTTTAATTTGCACACGTCCTCTGCTTTCTGAATGTAGCCAATGGCCCTTAGCTCGGATGCTCTGCTTCAGACTTCCTTAACCTTGTTAATCGTTTCATCATGTGCTGGCTGAGGCAGAGCTTGCTTAAAATCAAAGCTGAAACGTGTTTATTAAAAAGCCACTTTCAACCTTAACACTATGCACTAGCATACATACCTAACTATTTTCCGTTTCGCCTCCCTGTCTGCTAAGCTCGTACATTCGGACTTGTTTGAGTTTTCAGCTGTGACTTACATACCCACCCTCTACCACCATCAAGGAGGGTGCGTGTGCACAACCTCCAGAGATAGGTGTCCAGCACGCCTGCCATTCAGTCCTCATTGACCAAGTCTGGGAGCACCTGTCCTGTGTCAGGTGCTGTTGGGGGGTGCTGAGATGGAGTGTTTACAGCTGCTAAGTATATGATCTGCAGGGAAGAGGGGACGTAGAGACCCAGGTTCACTGCCATCTAGTTGGAGTGTATAAAGGAGGGCACTTTCAAGCCACCAGGGTAAGGTGCTTGACGGAACGAAGGTGGATCTCGAAGAGGTGAAGCAGAAAGCATGGGTGGAAGAGACTGGGGGGTGGAGGGTGGGGGGGGAACAGGTGGGGCCTTCACATGCTGTTGTGGGGAGCCAGAGCTTTATGCCATCAGCAAGTTTTTAACTTTGCACCAATTGTATGGTCAGATTGGCATGGTAGATTTTTTACTCTGGTGATACTAGGGAAATCGAAGGGCTAATGGAGGAAGAGCAAAATGATATGGCGGGAGCTGAGATGGGGTGCTGACAGCTTGGCCTCCCTAGCCGCCTCCTGTCGATGCTACAACAGCCTCAATAACTAAAAGGCACCATCCCCATCTCAATAGCATAGCAGTATGAGCTAACAAGTTCTAACCCGGAATGTGTGTTAACATCTTTAGCCATCTAGCACAAGCATTTTCCCATTGCACAGATGTGGAGACTGAGTACCAAGAGGTTTAATGTCTTAGGTACAGGGTGAGAAGGAGCAGTGCCAGGATGTGAACTGAAGCAGTCTGGTGTCAGGGCCCACACACTCCTAAATCTGATGACAAATCATCATTCCCTGATCTAGATGTCCCAGGAGCTTTCTGAGCTTTTTGACACTAACCAGAATACATACACGGAGCCCATATTACCTGCCTGAAGCAGCAGCCTGTCTTACTTACAACACAGAAATACTCTTTCCCCCTCCCCTTGTCAAAGTGCACTTCATTGGAGCCAAAGAACACAGGAGAGCAACAAAAGAAACTATCAACTGTGGGCCTAAAACTCCACCACCGTGCACACCTCCCTCCGGCTCCTTGAGAAAAATATCTGAGTATTGGAAGCAAGTTAAGTCTAGTTCCACGTTTTCCTGGTAGAAGTTTTAATCATAGTGTTAGATGCAGACTGAAGCTGAAAATGTACTCAAAGGCTGACTACGGATATAATCTCCCTCCCAGAAAACCGAGATGCTACCCCGAGTCATACCAATGTGCCTCATCAGTGAAAAGCCTAGTGCTTAAGCTTTATCTCATGGCCTCAGATACATTACGATAGGGGCGGTGATAAATTTCTAGAGTTCTGGCTGCCTTAACTCAGTACCAGATTTGGTTTCTGTTAGGAAAACTGAGGATGGGAAATGCAGACTCACACATGCTCACACACCCCTAAAAGGCAAACGTGAGTGAAAATGAGCATGAGCTCTTCCTCATATAATGTAGTAGTTAGTACATCCTTCTAGAAAGTTCTTTAGAAAAGCAATGTTGTGAAATCAACATCTTTGTAGTACCCGAGGAGTGGTCACCATTTCAAAGACTCCTAAGATAAATATATCTGCAGTGACCGCCTCAAAGGTACCTATTGATGTGAATTTCTGTTGGCTTAGAACAGCATCTCATTAATTCCGGACAAACGGGCTGAGTCACTGGCCAGACAAAGCGCTAAGCTCTTCCTGACAATATGACAGAGCATCAAACTGGGAAATAAAATGCGGGGCCGTGGGAAGAGCATGACTTTCAGAGAGCCACTCCTTCTAGCACGTAGTGCAGCGGGAACGATGACTCTCACCAAGGCCTCCTACCCAAGCTTATTCCCAGGGAGTCACCAGACAGACAGGCTGTCCAGGCACAGAAGAGACCATGAGATGTAAAGCGTTTTCCCGATGTTCTCCAGTCTGAGGAGTGTGTGTTGTCACTAATGCGCTTCATTCTTAAGAGGACTGCTTCCCCTAAAACCTTACAAATGAGGCTGTGCGTCGCGACTTGGAGAAGGGGGAAAAGGTGCTGAATGTGTTTCCTGGCCCAAAACAAAATCAATTTATGCAGAGATATGCAGGGGTTAGTGACTGCTAACGGTCTTCCACCCAAAACTGAGGCTGTTTCCATCCGGATCTGGGATTCTCTGCCAGAAGTCCCACAGATGCATGTTAAGGGCTCTAGAGCCAGACTGCCCAAATTCGGAGCCTGACTCCACCACTTGTGCTACGAGTGTATTGGGCAACTACCTTCCCCTCTGAACCTTCGCTTTTAGTCTGTAAAATGGGTATAAAAGTAGCATTTTCCCACAGGACTGTGGCAAGGACTGAATGAGTCACAAAGCGTCAGCAGGGCACCTGGCCTGGCACACAGGAACCACTTGACACACATCAATTCCTGATTTTATACCCACAGTCGATGAAAACATATGCTATTCCCACAAATTTGTACTGTTGGAAACAGAACCAAGTATATTAGCCTTCTTATCCCTTGTTGGCTGCATTAATAAGGTAGGTGTTTTTTGTGGTTTCAACCAGGCCCTTTAATTTTCCCTTTCCTAACCAAAAGTCTGAGGAAGGAAATATGTGTATATACAATAGAGGAAGTGACTTTTTTAAAAATAAAAATTTGCTTTCTATTAGAATAGCAAAAACACTCCTTTTAGCCCTGGCCGGGTGGTTCAGTTAGTTGGCGCGTCATCTCATGTACCAAAAGATTGCAGGTTCAATTCCCAGTCAGGGCATAAACCTAGGTTGCAGATTCAACTCCCTGTCAGCATGAGTATAGGAGGCAACTGATCGACATTTCTCGCTCTCGCTCTCTCTCTCTGCCTCTCTCTCCCTCTTCCCCTTTCTCTCTCTAAAATCAATATCCTCGGGTGAGGATAAAAAACAATACTCTTTTTAAAAGCCATGTTTATAATAATACTCTCAAGGTAAAATAAACACACCTGATATTCAAAGTAATAACTGCAAACTTCTCCCCTGTTTAACTTTTATTTCAAAATACAAGGTTTAAAGAGCATAAAGATGTAGAGGCAAGAGGGCACGCAGTCTGAGTAAAAGTAATGTTCCATTTGCTCAAATATAAGACAGCGACACCTCTGCTGCCGCTGTGAGTCTCCACTCTCAAGGGCCCCACGCCACTCACTGGGCACAGATGCCAGCAAAGACCCACAGACTCTGGGGTCAGCTTTTGTTCTGTGATCAACTGGTCAAATTCCTATAAAATGGGGATACCAGTGGCATCTACCTGTTCCAGGGAGGAAACCCTCCAAATGTGTGTTAAGTGACAGTCTTATTTCATAGTTAAAAGAAAAAAAAAATTAATTCTAAATACTCAAGTCAGAAACTATGGAGAAAATGAAATGTGAATTCTTGGAAGTTCTAGTTCCAGAGCTATAAAGAGTGCAATTAAATGCCTGTTGAGCCACCATTGTGCGCCTAGGGATGGGAATTTTACTTCGTGTCATATACAGGCATGAGGTCACAGACACAGAAAGGGTACCAAGGAAGGCCTAGCATGGCTGTACACACACACAGTCCTCCCCATGTGCCAGGCACTGTTCTGGGCACTCTGCATGGAGTCACTGACCCGCACAACACCCAGGTGCTGGCTCCCCGCACATGCCCTGCAGAGCCCATAGCCCCACAGAGCGCATGTACTGGGTTACACTCCCGACCACCACCCACAGTGGGGAAAAGAACCAGAGGCCTGAGAGGGAGAGGAAATCAGGAAACCTGCGGAAAAGGGAAAGACACTGTGCTCCAGAAGGCCTGAGAATGGATCTCAGGTCATCGATCTGACAACAACAGTGGGACGAGGTCACTGGCTGGGTACCTAGTGGCAGAACACAGCAGGGGGTGACCCATCTCCATGTTCCTAAGGGAGTTCACTGCTATTCTGATCCTCTTACTGAGAAATGATCATTTTATCACAAGACAGAAACAGTTAGTTACACTTCCATATCAGCTTAGAGCAAGATGAATGCGAAGTAACTTCTAAGTTCCCTAATGAGTAAGCATTGCCTTTGTGAAACTCATAGAGCTCCTCAGAGTTGAACCTCTTACAGGACAAATCTGAGGTACCTATGGCCTCCAGACAGTGCGAGGGAGAGAGTCAGTGTGATCCTGTTGTTTGTAATAACAGCAGCCACAACAGGAACAGTAGCAACAGTAGTAATAGTACTAGAAGTACCAGCAACAGCCACAGGGGAGCAGCAGCTGTTGGTATTTACCAAGCGCCTATCATATGTATGCCGGCCACTGTTAAGGTCACTGGACATAAAGAACCTTATCTGACTTCACACAAAAATGATGAGGCGGGTTATATCTGCACTAGTGTTCCCCTCTATGGAAACTGAGTCTTAAAGAGGTTAGGGAACCTGACCGAGGTCAGAGAGCTTGAGTGGTGACCTGGGAATCTCAGCTCAGGCTGATGGTCCCCCTAGCTGGTACTTAACAACTATACTCTAATGCTGAACGGTTGGAAGCTTTTGTCCACAAATGTCTTCAGTTATCACTTGTTTAGTTGAAGTTTTGTGGGTTTTTTTTTTCCAAACTGTCATTAGCCTGTGGAATAAGGACCATTCTTCATTCTTTACAATAAGGACAGGATTTTATATATATATATATAATATATATGGCACTAACTTGGATGCCTCAAGAACAAAATTCAACATTAATAGTAAGAGCCACCAAAGCAGGGAGGGAGAAAAATAGATGAGTCAAGAATGGCCAAAGACTGATAAAAGCAAGGTGATGGGTACAAGACGGTTCTTCAAATTTTCTCTCTTCTTTGGGCTCCGCTTGAAATTTTGCATTAATAAGAGATTTGAACATGGCTTTTACAATTGAGAGTTCATTAAGTTTACTGACTCATTTCCTTTCATTTGTTTTACTAGGTCAGAACTTACATGGTTTAAAATTCAACATGTTATGAAAGTCATACACTAAGCAGTGAGGGATAAACAACAAATCAGAGATGACTCAAGGCCTATCCTTGTGTTGGGTATGTGTTTGTTTTCTATTGAAACGCTTGCATTTCGAATAACTCCAAACCCTCCGGTTTTGTTTAAAACAAAACTAGGACCAAGGACTGTGATCAACTCTCATCTAATAACTAAATCATGCTACACACACACACACACAAAAACAAACAAACAAACCAGGGCTCTTTCCCTCCAACTCAAAAAAGAAGCAGATCGGGCTGATTCAACATTTGGGGCAAACTCCAACGTTCTTCAACGACAGACATTAGGTCAGCGATTCTCACCAAGGACGATGCTAGTGATATCTCATGCCTGGAGCCAGAAGGCTGAACCCCCTTCAGTGACAGGGACAGTCCATTACAGGGAAGGACTGTCCAGCCAAAAATGCCAAAAGCACGGACAGCCGAGAGGACTGCTGAGACTGGACTTCGTGGCCATGGGTGAAACAAGAGTCAACCTGCATCCGGCTACGTATCACCCCAGGGCACTCAGATTCCTCGAGGAGCATTAACAAAATGAGAAGTTCTGTGCATAGCAGGGCTGTCTGATGCATTCACTCAGGAGACACTTACTTGTCAGCATGCCAAACGACCGTGGAGAATAGCCAGGCAGGTCAGATTTAAGAGCAAAGTAAGCCCTAGATTTTAAGAGCTCACAATTCTTTCTACCACCTCTTTTGAAATAAAACATTTTAAGTTAACATGTACAATGTTTTAAACTTTCAAACTCATCAAAAAACTTTCAAAGTGCTTTTCTTACAGTTTAATAAATATCACCAGTATTCAGTCTAAAAGATAGAAAATATAATTAAAAGTAAAATTGTTCCTGACCAGTTTGGCTCAGTCGATAAAGCATTGGCCTTCGGACTCAAGGGTCCCGGGTTTGATTCCGGTCAAGGGCATGTACCTTGGTTCCGGGCACATCCCCAAGTGGGGAGTGTGCAGGAGACAGCTGATCGATGTTTCTCTCTCATTGATGCTTCTGACTCTCTGTCCCTCTCTCTTCCTCTCTCTAAAAAATCAATAAAATATATTTTTTAAAAAGTAAAATTGTTTTTTATCAAAGGGTTATTATTTCTAAAATAATATTTCTAGGATAATCTAACAAAGATTTATCAAAACAATAGGAAAACGTGTTATGCTTCAGAACCAAACATTCTATAACACAGAAGCCCAAATACATTCTTAAAACAGATTATGTATACAGATTATGTATATTTCTTAGGCACCATTCTATAGTCCTTGAAAATGTAACATTTCTGTAAACAAGTAAAGATTTTATCTTTATCAGCTTTACCTGCTATTTGTACTGAACCATCCTCACCCAGAAGAATATTACCAGCTTTCAAATCCCTATTAGAAAAAAAAAAGAAGAAGAATGAATTGGGCAGTACTGACATTACATTGCATTCAATCACTTGAGGAAGATTTTAAAGCATATCATAGAGCACAGCTATTTTGGCATTATTTTATAAATACTAAAATTATATCATAAATTTCAAAAATTATAAAATGCATGTGATTTTATATTGTGTTCCTGGGGAGTGGTTGGGATGTTAGTAACAAATAGTTTCTGTGAAATCAATATCCAGACTTAATTAAATCAATAGTGAGTAGAGGCTTTCTTTTATGTTAGAGTTAAGATTGTCCATATATTCACAATACTATTGTTTTATCAAGAATTAAAACCCAGCCTATGTAAAGCTGTTCTATTTGTCTGTGGTGTAATTCCAAATTAATCCCATCAGCCTCTTATATAATTGATTTGATCAGTCTAACCTCTGAAGAGACATTGATTATGAACATGACTTACAATGTACTATATTTACTCACTATACAGAAGTGTGCTGAGTGGTCTTAATAATTTAAAAATGACAATCTATGAGTTTAGTTTCTAAAGTAATATTTTTCTAATTATTGAAAGAAAGTAAATTGGTCACTTATAGTTCTAGGTAGAGAAATTAAAATATTAGTATTACTGATAAATGATTATTTATTTACAACTATCCCTAGGAGTCCCAGTAATGCTAACCCATCCAAAACACTGGACACTCATAGTCTATGCTGTTTGGCTATCTAAATTGGCATTTTTTATCTCAAGGAAGATGGAATCAGTGCCTCCTCCTTCCCTCTCATCATCATGTAAAAAATAATGAACATATTACAATGTTTGAAATAGTCTTGCCTGTATTAGAAAGTCAGAAATGATATCCAATTCAAATGAGCATGCTTCAAGAGCAGCAGATGAACTGATGGTTTTTCATGAGTCCACTCAGTACCCTTTCTATTCTATTTTCTTTCCTAAGTATCCCCCCTCCATCTGTGTAGCCTAAGTTAGAAATAGTGCCAATATCTACCTACCTGCAATATGTCTTTCCTTAATAGTCTTTATTAACTAGGATAAAGATACAGCTGAATTTGAACACCTCTGCAGAGGCCATACCTGTGAATCTGGCCGTTTCTGTGTAGATAGTCTAAGCCTTCCAAAACCTCTTTAAGAATTGTTGCTATTATTGCCTCTTCCAGAACTCCGTTCTTGTGTTCTCCTCGGTTGACGATGTATTTTATAATATCCAACATTGAACCTAAGTGGACAGGCGGAAGAATCGAAAAAACTGGGTGAACGTCTTCATCACCTTTCCAGAACGGGGCTCGCTATTTAGAAAAATAATTGAGGACATAAAAATATGTTTTTTATTTACAAATATCCCCAAGGCACACAAACATTCACATGGCAACCCATGACCAGAGACAACACATACAAGTTTGCAGATGCACTTTCAGTTGAAGCAAGTGAGAAGGATTCTGGGTCAGGAACCGGAAGACTATTCACAGCCACTTCCCAGTGAGCCCCTTTCTCCCGAGACGTGCAGCTGGTTACAGACTCAAAAAGAAAGGACCAGGAGACCAGGAGAGAGGCGGCCGTGAGCCACCCAGAGCAGCTGGTACAGGTAGGAGGAGAGAGAAAAGGTGTATTGCCTCCAGGCCCGCTGGTTACCGGAAGATTCCTTTCTGTGACTCCAGGCAACATGTATTTTCGCTGACGTGGTAGTTGATGTACTGACTTTTTATAATAAAAGAATGAGTACGCAGTGCTCTGCTATAATGAACTGATTAGTATCCTTGGCACTGTGAATTCATGTGTCAGCACAGAGCAATTAATATTCCAAACCTCTGGGTCATTTTAAAAACCAATATTCCCCAGGGGAGTCAACATTTCTGGCGCATTAACAAATGGCTTACCTCAGGACCTGACTTTGGCTCCAAGCTCTCCATGATTAACTAAGAGGGCTGAGTTTCCTCATCTGATGTTACTACACCAGATTAACCACCCACCCCTCATTAAGAGATGGAATGTGAGAAAATATAGAAGAAAACAAATGCACATGTCCGACCTCAGATAGAAATGGAACATCTGTTTATTCATTGGCTCTTGGATTTTTGGCTCTTTCAGAATATTATACTTCCAAAGCCATTTGATTGTTACCTTATAAGGACATACCATACCAGGCATATATGCAGTTCTGGCCTGGCCTGCTGAAAGCAAGCTGAGCAAGCATCCACGTCTGCCCACACTCGCCTCCCCTGTGGAAATGTGAAACCTGTTCCCCTTACCCACCAAAGCCCAGGAGACTAAACTGTATTCACTTAAAAGACAATGAAATTTTCCAGCGAGTCCTGAGGAAAGAAGACGGGGGGTATTCTCGGCTTATAAAAGGTTAATTGAGATAAAAATAAATAAAGAGAGGAAGGAAAATCCTCAGCCTGAACAGAGTATTTGAGGCTATCCAGTGTCCCAGGCCCCTCGAGAACAGACTAGATCCTCACGTCGATAAAGTGCCATCCTCAAGAAGCAGGCCTGACACTTGACTGCTGTGTCCAGCTCCAGTAGGCTTCCTTTTGCTTCTGTCTTTCCTTTTTCATTTCACTTTTTAATTAAAAACCAAATAGACACTCAAGGAAAACAACAGCGCACAGGATTGACAGTACTAGGAAAGAACCGAACTCAGGGCTGCCAGGCTCCCTACTGAGACCTCCACAGCAGCCCCAAGCCCATTACAACACACTCATCTCATTTCTGGGCTTCTGCTTGATCCAAGATACTTTCTTTAAAAAAATAAAATAAAATGCCTCCCTGGTTCAGCCTTAGCTGGCAAAGGGTCTGCAGATGAAAATGAGGCTGCTCTACAGCCCATGCTGTGCTGAGCCAGTTTGGGCTTCGTCCAGGCACCACAAAATGTCCTCCTTTGCTCCTCAAACACACTTCACATCTCAGGGTGCTAGATAGCGCGTGGCACCCTGGAGAGAGGACTCGCTGGAGAGGTGGGGATGCTGGACGCTACGATGGAGATAGTTGCTTTCTGTGCTTCAAAAGTAGAGGGAAGGTGATAAATGTCCGGCATTGCTTTGAAGTCAACGGGTCCTACAGTCACACGTTCCAGCACTGACAGTAACTATGACCTTGGGAAAGCTAACTCTCTGACCTTTCTGAAAACAGGGATGGTGACACCTGCCACTCAAGGATGCTGTCCACACTCCATGAAATAAGTACATTGCCTTGCACAGGATCTAGCCACAGAGTAAGTGTTTGACAAAGTTAAAGGTTATCATCATTCCCTATCAATTATGATGCTAAAAGGTTAAAAGAAATAAAATACAGAAGTGCAAAAGTGCCTTATCAATTATACGGTCCAGGGCTTTTATAACTTCAGTGATCGGAGGCTAGTGCGAGAAAGTGACGTTCCCTGCCCGAGTGCAAACATGTGATGAAACAGTGCCTCTTCTGATCAGTACCGCACGCAAATAATTAACATGCGGAAAGTCTCCGTGTCAACTGAGACAACATTTACTGAGGACCCCCTGGGTCTCAGATGCAATGAATTAAAAGTGCATTCGAGCCTTAGCTCAGTGGATAGAGCATCAGCCCATGGACTGAAGGGCATGTACAAGGGTTGCAGGCTCAATCCCTGGCCCTGGTCAGGCTGCATGTGAGAGACAACCAATTGATGTATCTCTCTCACATCAATGTTTCTCTCTCCCTGTCTCTCCATCTCCTTTCCACTCTCTGTAAAAATCTATAGAAAGATATCCTTGAGTGAGGATTAACACAAGAAACAAACAAATAAGTGCATTCAACTGTGCTTTCTTCACCAACACACAATCTAAATCTGCAATGTCCAACACTGTAGCCACTAGCCACCTGCATTATTTAAATATAAGCTAACTAAAACAAAACAGAAATTGAGTCCCTCCATAACACCAGCCAATGCCAAGTGCTCAAGAGCCACATGTAACCAGCAGACACTGGAGAGCACAGCCATCGAACAGTCCCATCACCACAGCACTGAAATAAAGCATTATATTGCCATGTGTCAAGGACTTGAATACTGTTTAAAAGGACAGGTGTAGGGAAGGAAGAACTGGTTAACATTGTTGAGGTGGGTACGGGATAGCTGCAGAGAGCAGGTGAGCTTTTAGGACTTGGATGCTTGGAGAGGAAAGAGCAGATCTAGGGCTGAGGGCACAGAGACGTCAGAGAGCAGGAAGAATTTAGCGAGTCTAACCTATGACACGAAAATTGGGGTACAAGGGGACACATGTTCTGGAAGTGAAGCTGAATTGGATTTTATTCTCTAAGCAAGTAATAAACCATGCAAACCTTTTTAAAATTGATTTTAGAGAGAAAGGCAGGGAAAGGGAGAGAGAGTGAAACATCAATGAGAGAAACTGATAGGCTGCCCCTCACTGGGGACTGAGCCTGCAACCTGGGCATGTGCCCTGACCATGAATAGAACCAGCAGCCTCTTGGTGCATGGGACAATGCTCAACCAACTGGGCCACCCAGCCAGGGCCCATGCAAAACTTAAATATAGGAGTAAGGGGATCAAATCTGAAATCTTAACCAATATGCAGGCTTCTACAGAAGGAAAACAAGCAAACAATGGCAAAATCCACTTACCTCCACTTAGTAATTTCATGACCAGCCAAAGTTCATCTTTTACCACAAAAGAGGTGTAATAGGTCACTACGTTGGGATGGCTGCACTGACTCATGGCTTGAATTTCTTTCTATAAAAAAAGCAAAACATGACATAGTAGTACCATGGGATGAAAATCGGGAAAACACAAGTGAACCACAGTGAGCACCTGGCTAACTTTCCTACTTACAAGCACACCTGGGGAGAAGAGCTGTGGTAGGGGGCTGCCCAAACCTTTACTTCAAAGTAGCTACATCAGACCTAACCCTCTTACCCTCATTATCCACTTGTTAGAATTAGAAAGGCCTGTGTAGACCATAGACCTCTGAGCCAGCCACAGGTCAGAGGAACTTCAGGTCACCATATAGCCCAGACGACCCCCGCCCCCAACTCCATTCTGCCAGCAAAGACCCTGCCGTATGTGACTAAGCGCCTCAGACCTGAATTGGAGGCCTCCACAGACAGACGAAAGGATAGGTGAGTTATTAGGAGACATGGTGGCTCCTGGTGCCACCCTGAACTCTGGTGTATGTCTTAGCTCCTCCCTTATCTACAAGGGGACAACAGAACTGTTTCTGTTTTTCTCAGGACTGCTGTGATGGTAAGTGAGAAAATATATAATAAAATGCTAGATTATCATTTCCCAAACTATTTTCCATGGTAAATGTTCCATCAAGGAGATAAAGGGGCAGAGGGGGACTAGTAAAGTGAAATGGGCTTGAAAAACATCAGATACTAAATCTCACTCTAAAAGAGTCACAAGGAATATTAGTACTGTCAAAGGCTCTGAGAAGTCCTGCACTAGATAAACTGTCCTAGTTGAACCCAGATTAACAATGTAGAAAAACAATACATTGTGTGTCGCAGTTTAGGCAACACTGCTGTAGTTTTATAGAGAGACGCAGAACAGCAAAGTTTTGAAATCATACAAATGGGAAACTTCAATAAACCACAGTTTTCGGCAACAGTCAAGTTCATTTTGGTTTTGGTTTGTCATTTTAAGTTACTGCCAGATGACTGGTATAAAGCGTCAGCCAAATGATAAACTCTCAATCAAAGGTATCAGACAAGTGTAACTCACTTTTAAGGCGCTATTGACAAGCCACAATAAAAACCTGTTACCAAAGAAGCCTCATTTATGCTATCATGTACTTACGATGAAAGAAGAGTGTATTTGTGCATCCTATTAATATTTTCAACAACACTGAGCATCTAGTTAACTTCTAGTTAACATAAAATTGCCTGACTAGAATACTCCAATTTGGGCTGCAATCTTTGCATATTCAGTACTAATTAATCCTCAAATTACTAAAACCCTGTGTCAGATAACTGCCAAAATACCGCAACATGAACACAAACACACACCTTATTTTATATGCTTAAGTGCTTTTAACTATGGATAATCTCCTAAGAAAATCACTAATTTTTCCGTTTTCTTTTAATTATTTAAGAACAGTTTCCCTTCATTGTTTCTCTCTTCCATTTAACTGATCACAGGTTTTCTAAATCTGACACTTTTGATTCGGCAACTCCTGTCCTTTGAACAAGATCTGAAACCTGAGTTCCAGTTTCCATCTGTCTCTGGTGTTAGGTTTTGATGCCAGAAGATGCTTCTGAAGGAGAAATGGCACGCTGCCCGGGCCATTCCTATTTCAAGTCACCAGCATCTGCTCGCTGCGGGCACGGCCCACTTGGAAGGCCTAAAGCATCAGGTGAGGTCCAGCTTACATGGATGCCTCTGTTGTTCACAGAAATGGAAATGATGTTTCTCGAAAATGTATGTGCTCTACATTCTCACCATTTTATATTCTATGTAAATGAATCCTTTCAAGTCTTCAAATTCTTAAATCATTAATCAAAATGCACAATAACCCACCAATGCCCATATGAAAAGAAATACTTTTGCAGTGATGCAAAGTTGGGTCAGAGTCTGGAAAAACTCGTTTTTCAGTCCTTTGCATTTAGAGAGCCTGTATCATTTCCTACCCAGAGTATCAGGTTCTCTGACACGGTGGTGAACATACTGAGAAACTGAGTGTGTGTGTGTGTGTGTGTGTGTGTGTGTGTGTGTGTGTGTTATGGGGGTGAGTGGGGACAGGAGGAAGAAAGGGAGAAAGAAAAACTCCTTTAATTAACCTAGGGAGACATTCTTTCAGAAAACCTACAGATATAACAAATTCCATTCCTTTGAAATTTTGGGTCTTAGAGGTGCCAGCTGGACATTTAAAGGCCCTGAGGATTGAAAAGAAAAAAACGGGTAAGGAATACAGATACCAGTCCTACTAATACACCCCGATGGAAAATGAAAGAAGAGGTGGGGGCCTGAGAGTATACTTGCATCGGTCTGGCCAGTTACAACTTCATATTCTTCTCTGTGCCCCCTCACTGTTCCTCTTCACTGCTTGGCTGTGGGGCCCATGTCCCCTATTCCTACACCATCCATTTTACTGTGCAGCCTGCCCATGCAGTAGAGCCTCTCCTTAAAAGACATGATGAAACTCGCCTTAGAGAAAAACACTAGTCACTCTGCCTTTGACCATGGAACCCCATGGTAAAAAATATTTCCAAAAACAGGGTAGAAAGACACTCAAGAAAATAAGAACTAGGTGGTCTGCCTGCCTATGCAACCCTCATTTTAGTTTATATTTACACCGTTTGTGTAGCTGCCTTCTACAGAGGCACAAAACTTACATGTTTGTACTTTAACTATGGTCTGAATGTTGCTATTCCCCAAAGAATAGAAACATTCTTTTTTTTTTTTTAACTGACCAGGCAATTAACTAGTCCTCTCATCAGGAAAGAATATTTTTTGGTTCATAGACAGTGATCAGCAGGAGCAGCTTCTATAGTACATCTCCAAGCATTTATTTATTTATTTTTTACTATTTTTTAGAGAGAGAGGAAGAGAGAGAGAAGCATCAAAGTGAGAGCAGAACATCATGCCTCCTGAATGACCCCCCCACTGGGGATCAAGCACACGAGCTGCGCATGGATCTGACCAGAAATCAAACTGGAAACCCTTTGGTGCATGGGATGACGCCCAACCAACTGAGCCACAAGGGCCAGTGTCCCCCAAAATTCTTAAGTCAATGGTATTAGGAGTAGGGGCCCTTGGAGGGTGACTGGGTCATCAGGCTGAAGATCTCATAAATGACATTAGTGCCCTTAAAAGAGAGACTTCAGAGAACTCACTCGCCCCTTCTGCCACGGGAGGAAGCAGTGAGAAGTCTGCAGCCTGAAAGATGCCGCCAACTGTGTTGACCTCAGACTTCCCAGTCTCTAGAACTGTGGGAAATCATTTTCTATTGTGTATAAGACACCAGTCTATGGCATTTTTATTATAGCAGCCCAAATTAATTGAGGCAATTACGTATATATACTAGGGGCCCAGTACACAAAAATTTGTGCAATTGGGAGGGTTCCTCAGCCCAGCCTGTGCCCTCTCACAATCTGGGAACCCTCAGGGGATGTCCACCTGCTGGCTTAGGACAACGCCCCGGGTGATCGGGCCTAAGCTGGCAGTCAGACATCCCAGCCCAGGAGCCCTCAGGGGATGTCCACTTGCCAGCGAGGAGCAGGCCTAAGCTGCAGTCAGACATCCTTAGCGCTGCTGAGGAGGCGGAATAGGTTCCCACCACCACCGCTATGTTGGCAGCCATCAGCCTGGCTTGTGGCTGAGCAGAGCTCCCCATGTGGGAGTGCACTGACCACCAGAGGACAGCTGCATTGAGCGTCTGCCCCCTGGTTGTCAGTGTGTGTCATAGTGACCAGTCATTCTGCTGTTGGGGTCAATTTGCATATTACCCTTTTATTATATAGGATAGAGGCCTGGTGCATGGGTGGGGTGGGAGGGGCACCTGAAGAGTGTCCCAGATCAGGGTAGGAGTCCTGCTGGGGTGCCTGGTCAGCCTGGGTGAGAGGCTGAGGGCGTTTTCAGGCTGGCTACATCCCCTTCAGGGTGGGGGTCCACACTGGGGTGCTTGGCCAGCCTGGGTGAGGGGCTGATGGCTGTTTGCAGGCTGCGAGAGAGCACATGCTGAGCTGAGGAATCCACCCCCCCACTCCGAGTGCACAAATATTTATGCACCGGGCCCCTCTAGTCTATATATATTTTAAAATATATATATATATATATATATATATATATATATATATATATATATATATATGTTTTTATTTCAGAGAGAGGAAAGGAGAGGGAGGGAGAGATAAACATCAATGATGAGAGAGAATCATTTATCAGCTGCCTCCTACACACCCCAACTGGGGACGCAGCCCACCTCCCAGGTATATGTGCCAACAGTGAATTGAACTGTGACCTCCTGGCTCATAGGTCAATGCTCAACCATTGAGTCACAATGGCCAGGCAATTATATATCTTTTTATATTTTATATTTTGAAAAATATAAATATTTCTTGGGTCACATAGTCTTTTCACAGAACTTTCTCCATTTCTTTTCAAAACAGTGGTGATGGCTGCTATTTGAATCCTTTCTTGGTGACAATCTATCAACTAAGTTTCCCAACTTTTCCCAGCGCCCTAACTTCACTCATAGGATAGGCAAAGCCATTTAACCCAAACACACTCATTTCCTCCTGTCTCTGAAAGTGACAAGAGTACTGGCCAAAGAATAAATGGATACAATTTTTAAAAACCTTTTTATCCAATTATTCCTGCAGAATGAATGAGTGCTAATATTCTGTTCTCTTAATTAGTGCACAATCCATGGAAAAAGTGTAATTTAGATGCTTTTCAAACTGGAATATGCACACAGATCACCTGTAGACCTTGTGAAAATGCAGGTTCTGATCCCGTAGGTCTTGGTTGTGACCAGAGGTTCTACTTCTCTAATAAGCACTTCCAAATGGCAAGGTGGCAGGAAGCAGGCAAAGAGGCACCTGGGTGGTGGGAATGTGAAAGAAAGGCCTGATAGAAGAGCAGGCCTAGCTAGTCTCACCTGCAAAAGGGGCACGGCTGGCTGGCTCAGTGGTTGAGCATCTACCTATGAACCAGGAGGTCACTGTTCAATTCCTGGTAAGGGCACATGCCTGGGTTGTGGGCTCAATCCCCAGTGTGGGTCACGCAGGAGGCAGCCAATTGATGATTCTCTTTCATCATGGATGTTTACATTTCTCTCTCCCTCTCTCTTCCTCTCTAAAATCAATAAAAATATTTGTTTTAAGGAAAAAGGGAATAGGAAGCAAAGCTGGAAGTAAGGGAGATTATAGCATTAAAGTGGTCTGAATGTCACAAGTACGAGAAAGAGTAAAAAAATTCAAAGGGAGAGAAAAAAACATGAGGTCAAAGTTGGAAGAACTCAAAGGACTCTCAAATCCAGGGAACACAGGGAACAAATTGCCAAAACTATAGTCAAGGAATGTGACACAGTTGGCTCCCTTGGAAGTCTAATGAAATAAGACTCGGACGTGTCACCAAGTGCCAACTCAAGTGATGGCGCAGCACTGAATCTTCCCCAGGGCTTGAAGAGCTGGGTTTGCTCATGCAGATTTATCTGAAACGCATCACGAGTCAAATTTCACAAAAGTGAGAAAACCAACCTAAAATGGGGTAGCAAGTAAAGGCCTTTCCATCTGCTAAGACTGAAGTGCCAGCCACAGCAGCATCCCTCTGCTGGGAGGGATTGCAGGTGGAGAAGACCAAGAGGGACCCCACACTGCCGCTGTGCCAGCCCAGCCAAGTCAGCCAACCAGGGACGACACAGGCATCTCAGGTGGGATGCACTGGGTTTGGTGGAGACACAAAAAAAACTGAGTGCCCTACCCTGGGAAGGAAAAAAACTGCCAAAAATAAAAATAAAAACTGGGAAAATGCGGGTGGGAGGGGACTTTTTAAAATATTTATAAGCGATTTTCCAATACTGCTGTATAGTGTTTGTTTCTCCTGCCTTTGCCAAAACAAAATTATCCACACTAATAAAAGAGAAAGATGCAAACTGACCATACATTTGTGACGCCCACAAGCCAATCAGGAGCAAGTGTGTGAATTAACCCAACAAACATGGTGGGTTAATTTGCATACGCAGGCGCTGAGTGGCCAGGGTGGGACATTTGCATCAGCCACTCCAGGCCTCTGGGCAGCGTGGGAAGGTGGAAAGGCGGCAAAGGCAGTGCCAGCAGCCAAGGGAAGGAAGGCCCATTCTTGCACGAATCTTCATGCATCAGGCCTCTAGTTTTCCCATAAAGAGCACTGTGAACAAGCAGGAACTCTAATTAGCAAGGGTGTGGCCCAGCGGGAGCCGCGTAAGGGTCACAGTGTAGGACACAGCAGGCTTTGCAGCTTGGATCTGCCACTGACCAGCTTGATAACCTGAGTGGCATCTTTGAGTCTCAGTTTCCTATTCTGTCAAAGGAGCTTACTAACGCCCCCTACGTAGGATTGCCATGATACAAGCGAAGTGAGGTCTATAAAACTTGCAAAATACCTAGCACCTAACAGAAACGTCCAAGGTCAGTCTCTCAGTGTTTCGGTTCCTTCTGAAGAGACCGACCCCAGCAGGGGCACTCACCTTTTCCTGCAGAAATGTCACAGAGTGGGCTCTGTGTGCCCGCTGGTTCAAGGAGTGTCTTATACTGTGTGCATAGTCATCAGGCCATGAAGTTTTAGTTTTATTCCCAACTCTTCATGGTCCCCACCCATGTTTTTCCTAGTTATCTCTTTACCCTGTGTTTATGGTAATTATACCACCTGTCATACTTCACATATCCTGCTACACTGCCTCAAACCCTTGTTGGATAATAAGTCTAAACATATACCTGTGCAAAGGGCTCAGGACAAAGAGAAATAATAGAGTTTGAAGATTTAAGAATTGGGCAAAAGTTAAAGCCTAGATTCTTTTGTCCCTTAAGATCATGATATTCACATGCAAAGTAAGTTAAATGAATTCTGAATTCAAAATATTAAACTATACTTAACCAAATTAGCATATTTTCACAACTTATGTAAATTCTAAGTAAATTCTTCCCTATCTGATATCCTACTCAGCTTTAGTTAAGAAATGAAACCTACGCTCCAACATTAATGTGCAGTTGAATCTAAAGAGATGCTGTATCTAACTTCATTCTAAAACATGGTTCTCAACCTTGGCTGCACACTGAAATTGCCTAGGGAGCTTTAAAAAGTACTAATGCCTGGATCCCTGCCCCAGGGATGCTGATGTAAACTGGTGTAGGGTACAGCCTAGGAATAAAGATGTTCAAAAGCTTCAGGTGATTCTCATGTGCAGCCAAGGCTGAGAACCCTGCTTTCCAACGAGGCACTGAGATGCACTTGTCTTCCAGTGACCGACTGAGACATGTACCTCCAGGCACGTTTTCACTCTGCAGCCTAATCTAGAAAGGAAACAATAGGTCTGATCTACAAATACAATTAAATAAAATATGTATTTCCAAGTGCAAGAGATAACCAAAAACATCTTTAAAATGTATTCCGTACCCTCCAAGTGTTGAGAGAATTGCCTAAATGATAGGAAGGTAACCGTGCTAAATAAAAACGTTTTACATAGAGTTGTTCTCCAGCTTGTACTTCTATAACATCAGCATCATTATGAAGGGTAACCTAATCAATATTCATAAATAACACAATGCTTTCTGTAGCGGAATTTTTTCAAAAGAAAAAACCTCCAATAAACTTCTATGATTTCAAATGTCAGCCAAGCAATGGAAGAAAGATTGGCAAAGCTCTTATTTAAGAGCAGTGTATTTTTCTGGACCGTCATTTTCAATTATGAAAAATATCACTATGAGATTTATTTAATTATGAGGAATTACACAATACCCATGCAGAAAACTCTTGCCTCTTTTAGGATAACAGAAACAACAGGGAAATTTACTCAAGGAAGAGTAAGTCAAATATTCTGGCTTGTACCACTTACAAATAAATCAACCAATGCCCCTCACCATTTAGTTTCGTAATTATTTTCATACTAAAGGCCCGATGCACAAAATTCATGCAAGAGTAGGTTTTCACAGCTACCTCGATCCCCCCGTCACAGCTGCGGCAGCTACCTGGATCCCGTGGCTGCAGCCCTGGCCTCAACTGGAAGGTCATCCAGAAGGACATCTGGCCGGAAGGTCATTCTGCTATCCGGTCTAATTAGCATATTATGCTTTTATTATTATAGATATTATAGATGATTTGGCATCTGTGTTTATCTAAGTACAGTTCAGCTGAAGGTAGGATTAGATATGGAGAAAGTCTAGATATTTTGAAGACAGGGAAACATTTTAAGAAATTAGAAAAAGGGAAGCATAAATCCTATGATAGCCTCAATAGGTGTTCTCAGAAGTTTGAAAGCTGTAGAAAGCATCTGTGAAGAGGTAAAGTGTCTTGGGAGCTGGAGGTCTGGAAAATCCCAAGAAATCATGATGGGTAAATATCTATTTGCTGACAGAATAGGATGTACTGGTACATCCTGAGGTTTTCATCATGATGTCACAAAATTGGGCACTCTGCAAAAACTGTCTGAAAACAAACTAAAGAATTTTGCTTGGAAATGTAGAAGCTGCCAGGGTAGTTATTTTTTTGAAAAGGAATGAGGAGTGAAAAGAAAGCAAAGAATAAAACAAAGATGTTGAAATACTACAGGAAAACTCCATGGGGAAGAGCCATTTTCTTTTAGTTGGCCACAACTAACAGTGCTTCAGAAAACAGCCAGAAGGATGCCTGGGAGGTTCGGAAAGCTCTTTGGTTGGCCACGGAATCCGAATCAGACTCAGCCATCAACTACTGTGTGACCAGTTAGCTGTCAATCACTGGGAGTACTGATAAAAGTAAAGTCCAAGACTTCGTTAACAACAGGATCATGAAGAACTTTTCTTGTCAGCCAACTGATGCTGCTGGAAACCGCCAGACCAACAGTTGGCACTGCTGCGGCATTGGGTCTTATCACCAAAAGATGAGAATGGGAGGAGAAAGAAAGGTGTTTCCTTTGTTGTGGCCCCTGTCCCATGCCGGGGTACAGTCTGAAGTCTGGGATTCTGCCGGCGGATAACCCACCTGCAAAAGTGACAGAAACCCCGCCTGCCACTCTCCTGCCTTCCTCCTGAGTTTTCAGTCTTTTTCAGTAGCAGCTTAATGAATCATGGAAATAACCAAACCAAAATAAGAAAAAAGATAACAAGGAACGAACCCAAGAAACAATGGTTCTTCAGAAGTCTACAAAGATGGCAAAAGTAGGGTATTAAAAAAGAGAGAGAGAGAGATGTAAATAAATTTGTATTCAATCGAGAGAGGTTATCCCATTTTCTCCTATTCTGAAAATGTTGGGTCTCTTTGTTTCTGAGCACATGTAAGTCCAGAAACGGTTCTTGCAATGTCAAGTTCCACTTACTTTAAGAACAAAAAGAGACATGTGTTCACCTCTCTTTTAGAAAGCCATTTCCAACAAAGGTATAAAAACACTTAAAAGTAAATTTAATAAGTATATTTAATTACCAGAATCAACTATGATATAACTTCTAAATTTGATGTTCCAAAAATGAAAATTGTTTTCTCTAGCCAAATCACACACATTTCCAAAATAATGTAACTTCAGAGCTGTAAAAATAACTTAGTTTTATAGTATTTATTCTCTAATTTCTTAGAAATTTCCTTAAAATGTCATCAAAATATCCAAAAATTTCCCTTTTCTAATTCTGCTCTCAGTTGGACTGAATTGGGTAAACAGAAACACCAAATCACATGAAAATAATTAAAAGCTAAGTAGCAAGGGGCAAATGACAGCAGAAAATTCAATTATTAACACCTGAAATGCTCAAAACAGTGGCAGATGGGTGAAGCGGGCTTTTATTTGAATTCTGTATCCTTGGTATAAAATAGTCTATAAGACAGAGCCAAATGTAATTTATTAGCACATGTGATGAGGTCTGAGCTGGAATGCAAATAATTAATTTACTAGTTAGAAAGTTCTTTAGTTCAGCCCTGACCGATTTGGCTCAGTGGATAGAGCGTCGGCCTATGGACTGAAAGGTCCCACGTTCGATTCTGGTCAAGGGAATGTACCTTAGTTGTGGGCACATCCCCAGTGGGAGGTGTGCAGGAGGCAGCTGATCGATGTTTCTCTCTCACTGATGTTTCTAACTCTCTGTCCCTCTCCCTTCCTCTCTGTGAAAAAATCAATAAAATATGTTAAAAAAAAAGTTCTTTAGTTCAGGAAGAATAGAAAAATACTTTCACTGATACAATAAAGAAAACACACATTATAGCTTCCAGCTTTTTAAGCTTTTGTTCTCAAACTGGTATAAATTTTTCTACAATGAACAAGATATGCAAAAAATGTCAACATAATTATAGAGGTTAGATAAAACATCAAAAGATTTTTTAAAAAATTTTAAACCTTAATTAGGAGGAATAAAAAGAAAAAATATAACTGGAGGAATTGCTCAGAGGTCCCCAGATAATATAATTTAATTTTTAAATGGTTAGGGAATTAACTAGTCTCTCAAATTTAATTAAAATAAATAAATAAACAAGAATAAAGATGTAGTGGGGCAGGCTGTGAGAGGTAAATGAGGGGAAAGGGGGCATACGTAATACTTTCAACAATAAAAAAATAAAGATGTAGTAAAAATAGCAAAAAAAATTACCATCAGGCAAAGTAAATATATAAAGTTTTATTCTCCAAAATAACCTTCAAATCATAGCTAATTTGTTCCTCTAAAGAGAAGGAAGGAAGGAGGACTGAAAAGGAGAGAAAAGGTAGGAGGAGAAGAAGAGCGGGGAGGAGAGGGCGAGTGAGAAGGGAACAGGGATCGAGAGAAACAACAAATAATAAAATAGCAGACGGCAGCGAGCTCAAGGAGAGCAGTGGCTTTGTACGGCAGCGGCAGCGAGCTCAAGGAGAGCAGTGGCTTTGTTCGGAGGAAATACAGTTCTTGATTTATCTACAAATACTATCGAGATGAATAAAATATCTTTACAGAGAAGCTACAGGAAGAAAACGGAATACACCATAACTTTTCTAGCTCCACTAAGAAGCTCTGTCCTTGTGTACAGAGGGGAAACAGACGGCACACTCTACACTCATACCTATGCATTGAGAGTGGACTTTCATTGTTGCACTGCAATACTGGAGTGGCTTGAGTCTCTCCTAAGTTATAAACAAAGCACAATTTGCTAGTAATTACTGTTGTTGTCCAAGCAATTTTAAAGTTATTTCATTAAATAATTAATTGTAAAATATATACAGTCACAGAACTTTGATGATGAAAATAAAGTAGGATTCCTTAGTGAATGAACAAGGACACTGGGACCAGAGGTGAAACTGATTTGTCCAAAGTCCTTGATCCCAGTGAAGATCACAGGCCCCCTGACTCAGGAGCTCTTTCCCTCTACCATCAGTTTCAGCATGCATCAGTTTTGTACAGTTTTTTTAAATGACTTTGCTCACATTTGTCACCCATCACAAACTAAAATATTAGTTTACAATCACTAAACTAGACTTTTTTCTTTCATTTATTTTTGTAAGAAACAAGCACTTTGGCTGGCCCCAGAGTCTTGACTTCTACACAAACAATTCACCTGCCCCTAGAAATTAAACTGTAAGTTTTGGTGGCACTGATGTATGAGCAAGAATGAGAAAATGCTGCTCAGTTTTCTATGACTAAGTACAAAACAAACAAACAAACAAACAGACTAAAAATATGAGAACTCGAGCCTAGGGAAAAGAATGAGCATGAAATAAAGTCTAAAAATCGTAAATAAAGTCAAGCACAATAGAGACCCAAAATGTTAATCGATCCCTGGGAAAAATAAAGGAGAGTGCTCTGAAGGTTGGAGGACTGGGCTTTAGGATAAATAAAAGGACTATTTACATTTATAGAATTCATTCTCACCTGGTGATAAAGACTGAAAAGACAGATGATTGAGCAGATCAGTCCCTCACTCACATAATGGAATTTAAGGGAAGTCAAGTGTGCCCTGGAGCAGCATCCCTAACCTTTGAGGTTGACCTCAAACCAGAGAACCAAGTTTTTTCAAGAAACCTTGAGGCCATCTTCACACAGACAGTGGGTCTGACCCTTTTAACAAATTTTAAATTCCTACTGGAAAGTAAGAACACGCCCCCAATGGAATATAAATGAGAGAACCTATTGCTCTGCTAAACCATTTCCAGGCAAATAGAAGGAAAAAGTGCAGAAAGAGATCCATAGCTTAAAAACACGAAAATCTTACCAACCCAGTAAAAAAAAATAAAAACACTCAATTATTAGTCAAAGGCTCCCCAAGAAACAGCAACCATCTTTGTTTTCCCATCACCTAGGTCAGGTCTTATTATGAGGTTTAATAATTATGGATTTAACACATTCTGCTCTAAAACTACAAATATCTCTCAAAGGATGTTAAAATAAGTATAGTCATTTATACTACTGCAGGACTAGCAAATATGGGGATAAGAACAAAAGTGGGATTAACAAACCTCAGAAATTATCTAAGCATCTAGGTTGGGTTAGTTAGCCATTATAGAACAGGTCAGTGACACGCCCTTAGCTCCTGGAAAATTAACCACCAAGATCTTCATACCTAGAAAGATTGGGATCTAGTTAAAGGCCAAAGTCCAAAACATAGATGGAAATTTAAAAGAATGCATCTCAAAAATAATCAGTTTAGATCAACTAAGTGCTATTCATGTGTTGCCAAGGAAAACACTTATTCTAAAGTGTTTTAATTGCTGTTAAAATGAAATAAATGTTTAGTGAGCATATACTTTTGTCCTCCCACATATACACCCAAAACTCATCCTTTTCATGGGCCTAAACACAATGTAGAGACTCGTTAAGTATTTACCAAATAAATTAATACATGAGTATTAGTTCTAGAACCAAAATGCCTGTGAAGAATATTACAGTGCTCATTTCAATGGTACAAATTTTATTTAAATTGCCAATTATTTAGCACAATGACCTCATCTAATGTTCTTCCCTTCATTTTAAGAGAAGCTGGCACTATAATTATCACTTTGCTTCGGAAATCACGAATCGCTTGAATCCTTCTTCAGCCAAACCTGGAACAAATTAGTTCTATGACGGCAGGAAAATCTACTAATAACCTCCACCCCAAACAGAAGCAGAGTTCAGGGCCAGCTGTCCAAAACTGTGCTGTGCTTTCATATCTGGCCCCTGTGTGTAAATCCCACCTTACTCTGGGAGTTGAGGTTTAGAGGGAGTAGGGAAGGGTTGAGAGTACGGGGTGGGAGGTGATAGTTTTAGCAGGAGAGGCAGATGTCCCAATAGCCAGCAGACAGTTGATAATTGCAACTTCTATGACATAACACTCACACAAGATAAGGGTTCCAGTGACTATTGTTTGTTATAAGAACAATGGCTTCCAGCTAACACATGGCACAGAGTGAAATGATGCAGAGCACTGACCTGAATATAGTGCACACACACACACAAGGAATTAAAGGATGATGAGGACACCGGATGTCCAAACACTGCCAAAATGTGAACCCACAGAGATAATAAAAGTGCGGGTACCAGCAGCACTGGAAATGGAAAGGATTACAGCAACATTGCACCACACAATCTCATGTGCCAATAGCTAGACCACAAAAGCCTGGCACCATTAGACAACCTATACTATACATTCCATTTGTTTTTGTTTGCAAAGGACCTGGCAGTAAGATATCCTAAAGAATCATCACCATCCCCACCCCATCTCTAGAAATATCAAGGTCAAAGGCTCAAGATAAAAGAAAGATCAAACCAATAAAACAAAATGCCTTCTTAAGTGAAAATAGATAATCATCCTATGAATAAAAGGCTAATATGCAATTCAACCAAACTGCGGAACAACTGGTTACTATGATGCGCACTGACCACCAGGGGGCACACACTCAACGCAGGAGCTTCCCCCTGATGGTCGGTGCACTCCCATAGTGGGAGTGCTGCTCAGCCAGAAGCTGGGCTCTGGCGAGCCTCTTCTGCCTCTGCAGCAGCACTAAGGATATCCAACTGATGGCTTATCCTGGGGAGTGAGCCTAAGCCATCAGTTGGACATCCCCCAAGGGATACCAGATTGCGAGAGGGTGCAGGCCAGGCTGACGGATCCCACTGAGTGCATGAATTTCATGCACCGGGCCTCTAGTGTGTATACATTAACACAATATGGGAATTAAGGGCAGGGGGGAAGATAAATGAACAGTAATAAGCAAATCCACAAATCCTATAACCTCAGATTAATGGTGTTAAGCATAAAGACATAGAAGCAGCAATCCTTATACTGACAGCTCTGCCTATATCACAGATACCTCCAAACAACACCGATAGGCTTCCTGGAACGACTGTCTCCCGTGACTTCCACTTGGACCCTTACACAGCTACCATCCCTTAGGGCCAATAGCTAATAAAAAGCCAGCAGAGGGAAACACGGATGCTCTGGGCAACAATGAGAGCTTGGTGGAGGCGAGGGACCATGGCACTGGCCCAGAAGGCGGGTCCCAGAACTCAAACAACACTGTGAACATAAAGCTTATCCACATCCTGTACAGTATTCTGCTGGTGGTAAAAGGACGGCTGTGAGACCTACAAGGGAGCACCACAACCAACTGCATGGGCAAATTCTTCAGTGATATTTCCCAGCAGTGCATAAGTTTAAAGGTATACTCCAAATTTTCTAAAAAACAAATGTATACTTAGGATAGCTGTAGAATTCAAGGCTCCTAAAGCATCTTAGAGACCTTCCCATTCAACTCTCTTTTAAAATAGGGCAAGGTTGTCATGTAACTTGACTACAGTCAAAAAACAAGTTAGTGGCAGAAGCAAGACCTGACTCTCCCCACAGTTCATTCAACACTTTTTCCACTCAGGGAAAGTGACCTTGAAAACCAGTCAGATGATAAAGGCACCATTTTATTGGTCACGGTAACAGCAAGCCACACAAGTACACAGTAACAGTTTCACCTGGAGGGTGAAAGCCTTCAATGTATGCAACATTTTCTAAATTAACATTAAAGTATGGAAGCCCTTGCTGTAATCTGAGTTTTTGCTGGCAATCTGATTCTTCAATCCCAGTGAAATCTATGCCTTGTGTAGCTTAATTTAAAATGTAAGGCCAAACAGATCTGGAAAAGTACAGCCTATCCTTGTACTTAATTTATACTATAGTGTGCTGTAATTAAGCCTGAAATAAAAGCTATATTCTGAGTAAAGACAAAAAGGCTCTTGTTAATGGCATTCCATTCCTAATGCAGAATATAACAAAAGCCTTCTTCATTTGGAGCCAGCCATCATTATAGTCTGTAGCTTCTATGGGGCTGTTGGACTAATATTTGCACTGGGATTAGTGTTGGGATAACCAATCAGTCAACTCTTCCATTGTGGTCTTCTATTATTCTCAAATAAATGGCCAAAAGGCAAAGAAGAAAACTGGCAGGCAGAACTACAACTATATTTATGAGATTAAACTCGCAAACCCTTCACAGTTTACCGGGCAACTAATAAACCATTTGCCAAGCTGTTCATTTAATAATGAGTCAGTTAAGCCAGAAGCAAATGTTCCTTCAACCAACCAATGCTACCAGCATTACAGCTACACTGACAAGCTCCAATTATTTATGTGGTGTACTTCATTTACAATAAGAAGTACAAGTTGCTGTGCACTAAAACAACAAACTCCTCTGATTGGCCAAACACAAGCTATCCTGCAGCATTCTGAGTAACTGGGTGGGATCTGTAGGCTATTTTGTCATTCAGGAAAGCCAAAATGACCAACGCATTGTTTGGGAAGTAATTCCTATTTGTGTCATGATTCTAGATCGAGGGCCAGAAGCTCCCCACCTCACCCTGCAGTCAGTATCACATGACCTTAGATCATGTAACTGGGTCTGTTCCCTGGTTTTATAAACTAGTGTCAACACTGAGGCCATCCCCACCCAGGAATTGTGAGGGCTGAGCAAAATACTGTTTGTCCAAGCACAGCATGTTGTACTCTGCAACACAATCAGAAGGTACAGTGTAATCAGTCAGGGGAGGGGAGAGTGTGTGGGCTGCATTCTGAGAAATGCACGTCTCAAATCCCACCACGCTGTCTTAACTCTCTCCTCTCCTGCTGCTCCCACCCATCCCACAGACCCATATCCCTTCACTCTTACTTACTAAGAGCTCGTCCATGCTGGTCTGGCACTTTTCCAAGTTGATCCGCTTTATTGCCACACGTTCTTGCCTGGGTTTGCACAGGGCAGCCTGAACCACAGCAGTAGCTCCGCTGCCTGAAAGAAAACAGAAACAACATAAGCTATCAAATGGCACACTTTCTGGTAACTATTCACGACACCCCCCTTCACCAATATCTACTTTTTTAAAGGTCTTCTATTCAAAGGATTCAAAACATTACTATATGACATCTTTTTAAAGAATTTCTTAAGTAGGAAAATAATTATCTGGAGGAAGGAAAAAAGGAAACCCTGGACTTTTCCACAAGATACAAAGACAGGGCGAAGGCTCCCAACCTGGAAGGTGACCCCCATTGCAAGAGCTCACTTCGATACAGGGGGTTTACTGCCTCCCACTGCAAAGGGACATGAGCATCAAGTGCAACCCTGCCTGGCAGCCACCCCCATCCGCAGGTCCTAGCATTTTCTAATATCAGTGCCTTTTAAAAAGCTCAGGCTCTTCTTCCTCTTCAGGCCAAACCAAACCACTTCAGCCTGAGCTCCTTCACTTCGGGGTTTCCATGAGGTGCTGTGACAACTCACTTGTCTGCTCTGAGCACCCTTGGAGCCTATTTCTTCTGCGCTTGCTCTACAATTAGAAAAACAGACATCAACCCGAGTGGAAAGCGCGACTTCCAAGGATGCCAAGAAAAAGGATGCAAATGTGTAATTACAAAAGCTGCCGGCATTCACGTGAATTGAATTTCCGATCGCTACCTAATGCACTCGAACCCCTAGGAGACCAAGTCATGTCGTTATTTATGTTTTGAAAGAGCAAAATGTAGACATGCAATGATTTGTGGCAGAGCACAAAGAGCTCTTCATCGGATTTATATTCCACTGGGGCAAAAGAGCTCTAGGTTCAGGCATCTCCACTCTGCAAAGAATCCCAAAGATCTCCTCCCAGCCGCATAGATTCTCTGCCACTTGAAGGCTGGCGATGAGAAGCACAGCCTGTGCTCAGATCTATACTCAGGCGCCCAGGAGTGACCATGTACCAACTTCCTTACAGTTTTGTGTTTCTCAGGCTCTACCTCTCCAATGAGTCATCAACTGTCTTCAAAAGGGAGGAGGAGCATCTTGGCCGTAAGGAAGAGATCGGTACTAGGTTATCGGTATCGGTATCGGTACTATGTGACAGGAAGGCAGAACATTTCTAATGCTGATCCAGGCTTTACCCCTCAAGGAAGTGCACGAATGGGGGTCTGTAGAGGTAAAGTTCTGCCCTTTCTCCTGCCCTGCAGCCTGATTGTCAGCTCGGGTCCCTAACTGACCCGCCCACTCGAGCAGGTCACCCTAATAATGCTCCAAAGCTAGGTCTCCAAAGCCAGGATCCCTGCTGCAGGAAGTCCAACCTGCGTTCGCTGGAGGCCATGCTGACTTGCACTGCACAGCAGGCACTTCACTCAGGCAATTCTCCTTACGAGCCTCTGCTTTTTATTAGCCTTGTTTTATATGTGAGAAACTGACCCACGCGGCAGATCAGTACCTGAGTTGGGACCTGAGTCAGGTCTGTCAGACCCCATACTGTTTCCTGCTCCACATAAACCACAGCACACACTCCCTTCCTCCCTCCCTCTGGCCTTGCTAAGGAAGTATCTTCTTCTGTCCTACATGGTTGAAGGAAAGAGAAATGACCGAGAGGGAAGGTGGACCTCACTCTCTCCAGAGTTCGGTTCCAGGAGTGAGTGCTGATGTCAGAGGGGGTTGAGAAGGGCCTCCCTGTCCCTAACCTCACTGCCTGCTCCATCAGTGGGCTACTCCCAGGCCCGCTGGATTGGCCTCACTGGCCCTGCAGATCACAGCGTGCTGGGCTCACTCCAGAATGCTCCCGATACCAGCGCCAAACACTACAAGGAGCCTGCTGATAACAGTGCATTTTTTCCAGTCAAGGTCTCCGAATAGCAGACTGTGGCTGAAGGAGCGGCACCGCAAGGGGCAAGGAGCTAGTTAGCGCTGGGTCTGGTACCCAGTAGAGAAGTCAACAAACATCTTTAACCAGCTGCTGGTGGGAAGTCCCTCTCAGCCCTACCTGTTGTAAATCTCCCTCCAATCCCACCCCTCCCACCTTAATCCACATTCCAAACATCCTTGAATCAGGGGAACTGAAGAACAAGTTCCCAGAAAGGATAAAACAGGTGCATGTAATGTGTGGCTACCTGTCCTAGCCAAGTCCTTGGCTGGAAAAGCTTCCGGATTTCCACAGACGCATGCAAGACTATGGATACAAATACAAAATCTACAAAGCAGGAGGGAGTGGTGGGAGGACACTTTTATTAAGAGCTTTACAACTGGAGAATTGTCCTTGCTTTACAGCTGGCTAAAGAACAACTGCAGCTTCTCATCTCCATAGAGAATAAATATGAAACGTCATGACCCGAGATGACTGTTTAACCATTCACTGGACAATTTGGGAGACCCCTGGTTTGAGTCGAAAGATTTCCTTCAACTAAAGAGAGAAGAACAATATCAAAGGTGCAGGGAGCCTTAAAGACCATCAAGTCCAACCTTCACTTGATGAATGAGGAAGGGAAGGGAAGAGACCTCTCACCAGAACCCCAATCGGCCAGCACCCTGGTCAGGACTTCCCAGGCTCCAGAGCAGTGAGAAATAAACCGCTGTTTAAGGCAACCATTCTTTGATATTTTGTTATGGCAACACGAACTGACTAATCCAAAAGCCTTTCAGTGTCTATTTTAAGTCACTGTCCCACTGTCGCCCGTGCTAAATAATGCCATACAAATTAGAACTTCTCAAAAGCCTTCTAGTTAAGTTTACAGCAGTAAGAGGCAAGATTCAACTGAAGGGCCTCTGGGAACCAGGCCACTATAGTGACCAAGTCTGAGATTAGCAAGACCCTTGAAGAGCAGGTTAGACAGGGATTCTGTCCAACTCCGGTCCTTTTTCCCTGCATAATGTGGGGCCTAATTTCTCTCCAAATCTCAACTTCCTCGATGGGCCTAATAAAATGCACTTGTAAGGTCCAATAACATAACGTGCTTCATATCAACTCAATAAATGTTCGGTTCCTCTCTCTGGGACTCATTTCTGCATCTATAACGTGAAAGAGGTAGACTCTATCCGAGAATATACGAGAGAGGGAAAAGTAGCTACGACAGTTTCCTTCTGCCTACAAAAATAATCAGTTGGTTTAAAATGGGGAGAAAGGCTAAACTGGAATATCAGAAACCAAAATGATTTCTAAGGTCTCCTACAGCATGAAGAGTCTACGAGTCTAAAATATAAGAGAATAACCCAGAAAATTCAGGAACAGCTATGAATTAATATTCGTGGTTAAACTTCTTGCTGATAATGTACTTTACCGTTTAAAAAAACGGTTTTAAAAATCTTTCTCCATCCAGAGCACGTGAGTTCATATCCTAGTCCTGCCACATAGGAACTAGCTGCTTATCTTCGGGTGATGTCCTTCACTTCTCTCTGCCTCAGTTTCCCCACTTATAAGATGGTGATAATAGCACCGAGCTCATAGGGTGGCTGTGATGATCGAATGAATGAATACACCGTAAGCCCTTGGAACTGTGCCTAGCATATAGGAAGCACTAATTAAATCTTAGCTAGTATTACCCCTCGGGAAATTCCTCCAGGTCAACTTGTGTCCTGCCAATTTGTCGTTTTAATGCTACATAATACTTCACGGTGCTGATGTGCCACATTTATTCAGCCCTTCTTCTGTTGGCGAGTACTCTCTCTATTGCAAGTTTCTCACCCCTTCCCCCTCCCCCAACAAGAACAATGCTGCAATAAACATCTGGTAATTTTTTAAAGGTAGATTAATTTACAAACATTCCTTTATGTTCAAGTTAAGACATAAAGTGGTCAGCTGCCCAGGAACCCATAAAAGTCAGGATTTTAAAATAAAACAAATAAAAAAGTGTATTGCATTAGCCTCTGACATGAACGGTGACCAGTGGGAGAAGTTCTGTCATCACACCCCACGTAAATGAGGAGCTCCAGGCCAGAAGTTTAATAAGCATTTGCCCATCTCCTGCGCACGTGAAAGGACTCCTTAACGATATGCGTACCTGTCCTTTCTCGGGGAATATTAACTTTCGCAGAGGTGTCTCAGGCTTTCTCTTTGGAGGTGCGGGCTGGTGGCGTGTAGTAAACAAAACCAGTGGCTTTGGTCCAGCTGATGATTTCTTCCAGCTCTTTTCACCCAACTTACTCTATGTGCTCTATTTATATCATGTGTCCAACCGCAAAGCCCTGTGGCCAATGAGGTCACCTGAGGGCCAGAAATTGGCCCACGTGTGAATGGACACACGTGAGCTCCGCGGGGGTGCAGCGGCCGCTCCACGTCTGACCATTGTCGCCGTGGGAGATGGCTGGCCTAGCATGGCAAGAGTCTGATTTTTGCAGGAAAGCTGAAAATCCAGAATTTTGTGTGAGACCTCCCAATGTGATAATGTTAGCAATTCATTTTTTTAAGTATTAAAATACTGTGAGTCACATAAAAGCTTGCTGTAGACCGTGATTTGCCTCTCTGCGTCACTGCTATTTGGCTTCAGAGGTGTACCCTTTCCTCCTGGCTAGTCCAATTTGTATATTTATTTGTTAGATAACACATATGAAGTTGCCATTCTTGTCGACAAAAATGGCCACATTTCCTATGGCTCAACATAAGTCAGAAGTGGACTCGGATCCCTGGGTCCAAACTGATTCACTACATGTTGTGCCTATCTCACCCTACTATTTCACACAAAGCGAAAAGTAGCAGAGCTACTCACCTGCCATGTGCTATGTGCTGTGTGGAAGGAACACGTGCACAGTAAACTCTCACGTCAAACACAAAGACCAGAAACAGTGAGATGGGGGTTATGTGCTGTTTGTCACACGATTCCTTTACAAAACAGACGCTACGGCTGGCCTGTCTGGAAAAATGGTACACAGACCTCGTACACACACTGCGCGGGCACAGGGAAGCCACGATTCTCAAGGCAGCTACAAACAGCTGATCCTCCCAAGTGACCTGCTCTGTGTTACAGCCAAGCTGGCTGAGTTATGTCCCTCTGCCTCCATCAAAAGAACCAGTTAGTAGAGCTTCCTTCTGAGGTTGTTGGAGCATATTTAGAGCTTACCAAAATAAATAAATTGAATACATACATACATACATACATACCAGGGTGAGGTGGAAAAATGGCCACTCAGTGAATGTACTTGCCTTTCACCACTCACCTGGATAAACCCCCTCTCTTGCGAAAGCATGGCTTGTTAGTATCTTTAGAGATCATAGACCTCACACCAAAGAAAAGCAGCACTTACATAACTCAGCAAGAACCATCCGATAGCACAGAAAAACAAAAAGTAGCCTGGAGTTCTGATCATAAGAGAGATAGAAGGAAACTGGTGTGTGGAATCAAATTGGAATGAATGAAATGTCAATAAACTCATCTGGAACCTCAAGCTACATCTCAGCCAAAAAGTTAAATTAAAAAAAAAATACATTGAAAAAAATCTATACTCTACTTAGTATATAGTATCAAAAGGGGGTGATTACGTAACATAAAGAAAATCACCAGAGACGTTATCAGGAGGTAGGGTGAAATTCCAAGCACCCGGTTACGAGGGGATGGTCTGTGGGTAACAAGGAGCTGTTACATAGCAAACTTTAATTTCCATCTAATTAAACGATTAATATTGGGATTTACTCCTAGTCACTTTTTGTTTTCTTAAATGACACACACTAGCTAAAAAAAAAATCACTCTGTGAATACATTTATTCGCCAGTTAGAAAAACAACAACAATTGGTCTGAAGAGCACTCAGCGCCAGACCCCCTCAAAGGTGAAACTGTGTGGTAGGGCTCTAGTCCTAATGTGGATGCTGACCAACCTGGGACTTGGAGTGAACAGAATGGCCATCAGTAATGGCGTTTATTTTTCAAGAAAAAGACTATCCTATTTTGATTGGGGGTGGGGGGGTGGCACCCAGGTGTTGACAGCTAGTCCCAGGGATTGGCTATGATTCACTTGAGATGCTACCTTCATTAACAACACCAAGCAGAATTAGTCACGTCCTCTCTGCTCCGAGAGATTCGCTACTGCCTCCTCGTAGCATGCACAAGCTCATGGAGTCCCCCTCCACCTCGTTACTCCTAGAACCAGCCCTTTCACTGAGGCCCCTGGCCACTGCTCAGCCTGTGGGAGTCACACAAAATGAAGCAGGCTAAAATAAAGCAGCACCTTCCGTGATTCTACTTGGGTATATAAAAGAGGTGATATAAAAACACCTAATAGCGTGAAGCGGTGACAGATAGGAGCTGATGACAGCCCTCAAAATCCACCTCAGGAAACACTGTATCAGGCCCTACACTGTAGGAGGGACACATTCCTGCAGAGCAAGCTGGACTTTTACACTCACTTAAAGGTCACTTGGAAGTCCTTGCACCCTGCAAACTCAAAGCCCCATGATCTGGCAGGACTGAAAAAACTTCCTGTTCTGTTCTGAGGGGGCAGCAACCACTCGCTGCAAAACCCACTCGTTTTACTGATTAAATCGCCCAAATAGAAGCCAACATTCCACAAAGGAATGTCCATTGCTATTCACACAGATAAACCGATACACCCACTGGCAAAGGCCAAAAGACACAAAAAAGTCCTGGTTCTAATATGGTATGATGGCTGCTCCAGTCATAAGCCACCTGGAAAGGGGAAGGGCTCGAAATGGAAAAGGAAGAGCCAGTATCTACTTTGCCATCAGCTGCATTCACCCCTTCTCAGCTACACGCACGCTGCCTTTGTACGAAGAAGAAAAAGGTATCCCTCCGAACCACAGCAACCTGGGCGTGCAAGGCCTGAAGAGCAGACAGCACAGCGGGGAGGGGAGCTCCTCTCCCCAGCAAACTGCATCAGAGTGTGATGGGCTGAACTAGGGTTAGATGTGCAGGTCCATGGGCAACGTATGACCTTGGTGGCCTTTGGTCAGAGATTAGCATTCGCAAAGCCCCTATTCTATAAAAAAGAAAATTAGTGAAGTTTGTTTCTGAGCCCCAGGACAACAACCTCACTCTCAAAGAAACAGCCCCATGAGAAGGCCCTGAATTAAAACAGATTTTCTCAAAGCCTCTGAGACAGGGTAACTACATTAGAAACACCTTAGATATCTGTTTATAAAGCTGATTCTTCAGCCCATGTCCAATCTATTGAATCAGAATTATTGCAACTGGAGACCGGGAACCTGCATTTTAGTCACTTTCTCCAGTGATTCCCCTATGCTCTTGAGAACCATGAACACAGGATGTTGATGTTGACTTCTCTCCCCGCCATCCCCGCTCTCCTGCCAGGACACCAGGTCTTCAGAACATGTATCAGGGACCAGTTGGGAAACAGATACCATTGAATATATAGAAAGAATTGGTTCAACAGGTGTTAGAGACCTGAAAAGACTGACAGACACAGATCAGAGTAATTTTAGGGAGTAGCACCCAGGCCTAGGGCTGGGGAATCTAAAGGGGGATGTGGTCATCAGAATCCAACAGTTTAGAGGAGACCCACAGAGCTGGGACCCAGACTGCTGAGGGGCAGGTGCTGACTCCTCAGGATCTCTGAGGAAGGACTGTCAGTGAGAGTCCGCATGAGGCTGGGACCAATTACCTAGGGCTGGCTGGTGATGGCATCTCCGAGAAGCACCAGGAGGCTAGTTCCAGAATACGGAAAGATGGAGACCAAAAACCCTGCTGCCGCAGTGAAAGGCCCTTTCTGGAAGGAAGCTGATGGGAACGGTAAGCAAACAGGATGAAGCATGTCCCTTCTCCCCCTCCAGCTTCCCAGAATTCCCCTAGAACCCCTATTAGAGTGTAACAGGCAAAGAAGAAATGTGCTTTGTACCAGCCCAATAAGCACCCAATCTAGAAAGGCCTATCTAACACTTAAGACATGCACTTAATCAGGAGCCCAGGGGCACACAGTGTACATCCGTCCCACAGGCCTGGCCTAGTCCAAGTTCCACCTAACAGCAGCCAGGCCTCTTTATTTGTTTTCAATTCTCATTTCACCCTGTTTTCAAATAGAATTCTTAATATGACCCTTTCTAACGTCTAACACTCCCCAAATGTTCATTTTTCTACTTCCAAACCCAGCTCAGCCCCACTGTACTTCCTCCTGGTCATGTAGCAGGTATGAGTGGGAATCTGTGGAGACAGCCCCACCTGCCGTGTGACCTCAGGCAAGCTGCTTGTGTGTGTGTGCCCCGGTGTCATCTTACCTAATAATAGACAAACATGTAAATTGACCATCCCTCCACTACGCTCACCAGCCAATCAGGAGAGTATGCAAATTAACCCAACAAAGATGACAGTTAATTTGCATGGGTAGGTGTGAAGTAGTGCAGCAGGAAGAAGACTGAAGGCTCAGGCAGGAGCAGTGAAGACTGAAGGCTCAGGCAGGAGCAGTGAAGACTGAAGGCTCAGGCAGGAGCAGCGAAGACTGAAGGCTCCGGCCAGAACGAAGGCCTGGGTCCCGGTGCCGTAGAAAAACCAGTGCCGGCAGCCAGAGGAAGGGAAGGCCTATTGCACGCATCTCTTTGTGCAACGGGCCTCTAGTCCATTATAAAAAGGGAACGATGACGCCTATTGATACTAAATGAGATAATGCATGCAACCATAATACAAATGGACGTGCCTGACACTTAAGTGTTTAACTATGTTTTGACTATTAATATTAATATTATAAACAGTATGATTATCCTAGATACCAAGATGGACACTAGAACCAGATCTCCTACAAGTTTTTTTTTTTAAAAAGCCTTTCTACCCCCGCTCCATTCCCCATCACCATGGCTCCCATGGAGCCCCCAGTTCCTGTCAGCTTTCAATGAACTCCATCTCCTTGCACCCTGCTTATTCACAGCCAGCACTGACAAGTAACTACTAGACTACCTGATTTGATGTACAAAAAACTAGGGAGGGAAATGGTCCATTGTTTCAGATCCACTTCTCCTGTAATCAAATATTTGGCTTCAATGAAGAAGTAGCAACTAAACAATTTCTCCTACTTCAAGGACAGAGGGGGTAAAATCCATTCATGTTAAAGCAACCCACCTGATTTCATCTCCATCTGATTTGATTTTACTCATAATCAAATTCCTGCTTATCTGGTCTCCCCTGGCAACCTGAGGTTCTATCCCCAGTTACAGCCACAAAACAGGAAGTAAAGGCAAGAACCTGAGGCTCTCCCCAAAGTTATAATCATACAACAGGAAATAAGGGCAACCCCCGCAGCATAGAGTTCTTCTCTCCCTCTCTCTTTGGAAGAACTCTCACCTGGAAGCAGGGAGGGGTGATGCCACAGTCTGAAATGACAGCAGACAAGAAGAGGCATGAGGGACATGGAGTGCTATTACAGGAACACAAATGTCCAAAGCAGTGGAAAGCAGTGTGTTGGTGATCTCAGCGGGCCCTGAGAACATGGCTGAGTAAGAAGGAAGATGAAGAAACATGCCATGAAGGGCCCCACGATCCACCACGCCCTAAAGCAGCAGCATGCTTTCAGCTCCTGCCTCCACCAGTCCCACCCTGTGGGTCCTCCTAACGCAGTGGTTCTCAAGCTGTGGGTTTCGACCCCTTTAGCGATCGAACGACCCTTTCACAGGGGTCGCCTAAGACCATCCTGCATATCAGATATTTACATTACGATTCATAACAATAGCAACATTACAGTTATGAAGTAGCAATGAAAATAATTTTATTGAAACAAAACAAATGAAAACAAATCTTGTTGTTTTTTAATGAAAAACAACATGGGTCACAACATGAGGAACTGTATTTAAAGGGCCAGAAGGTTGAGAACCACTGTAAATGGAAGCCACTGGCAAGACCCACGTTACCACCAGTGGGAGGCTGGCAGAATCTCAGGAGAACTCTCCCTCCTGTCTTCGGCCTGGGTGCCAAAGTGTTAGGACTATATAAGAAGTGGAAGCTGTGCAGAAAGCATCCGGAGTCACTTGGATATCCTATGAAAAGGTCGATGCCGATTTAGTATGTGTGGTGGGGTCGTGAGATTCCATGTCTGTACAAGCTTCCAGGGGATCTTTGACTTGCTAGAGCTCAGGGGATATAGCTGATACAAATCACTCGAAGTTTCCAGGCCCCCACCTCCTAACAGAGGAGCAGAAAGTGTAGAAACTTCTTCACTCAACTCCTAGTCCCCTGTGGCTGAGGAGTCTGGGATGAGAGACACCAGCCTGGGGGTAGCACTCCCTGGCTTGCAAGAGCACAGGAGGAGCAAATTCCTCACTAGGGAATCCCGCTTGGAAACTTTACGTGCATGAGCCCTTCAAAAAGGAAGATTCCGCACTCATCCCCTGAACATGGAAGTTCACTGCCCCACTTTCAGGTACACTTTCAGAATTCACACAAATGAAAGAGAAGGACAACTATACTGACCTGCCTCAATGACTAAAGTACAATTAAATTTTAGAATTATTTCCCGCAAGTATAATTTAATTGGGCTTCAGTTTTCTAGAAATTTATTTTATTAATCCAGAAAACATAATTCCTCAACTATCGTGGGTAAGTAAGGGTATATAGTAAACAAAGTGGAACAGCCATATCACTGTATATGCTTTCAATTTAACATATATCGGGGCCCTCAGTCACACTCGCACCAAATAACTAAACTCGATCATAGCAATACTACGTTTAAATTCAACACAGACAAATTACCTGGTATAATATTTCCAGGACAAGAGCCATTATAAATATTGTTGTTGTTTTTTAATGAAAACTACTTTCTTGCAGCATGAGATCCTGGTATCTGTGACCATATTTCTAATGGGAAGTAGATGGCATAAGTTTCACTAGGACTTACAGCCAATCATTTGTTGCCTTTTTTTATAGATAGGCTGACTCGATTAATTAGTACTTGTTAAATTGATCTGTTAACAGATAAACTTGTTCATTTCTTTTATTTCATTTACTACACAAATAAATGACAGTATTTACTTTTGCACCTTTGCTGTCAAGTTTTGGGTCAACTAATATATCTACCTTGAACTCTAAGCTCTTAGAAGGCAGTTACCTACATCCTTGATTCACCATGTCCACTGGCCAGATGACCCCTCCTGCACATCTACATAATAAAAGCCTAAGTGGCAATTACAGCGGAACAACCAGATGACCGGTCGCTATGATGTACACTGACCACCAGGAGGCAGACACTCAACACAGGAGCTGCCTCCCGGTGGCAGTGCGCTCCCAAAGGGGGAGTGCTGCTCAGCTGGCTCATGGCTAGTGAGCACAATGGTGGTGGCAGGAGCCTCTCCCACCTCCACAGCAGCGCTAAGGAGCGGTGAGCAAAGTGGTAAGGAGCAAGGGGTCCCAGACTACGAGAGGGCGCAGGCCGGGCTGAGGCAGCGCCCCTCCACCCCCAGTACACAAATTTTGTGCATCAGGTCTCTAGTAATGTTCATAAAAACCTGTTGGTAATCATGGCCAGGCCCTCAGGTCTAGGCTCTGGGTACAGTATATGAACCAAATCCTGAAAAGCCCAAGATTTAGATTCAGTCTCCTCGTGTGTCAATTAGCTTCACTTAGTTACTTCAGCCCTTCCAGTCCCCGTAAGGGGAATAAAATAGACAGACAGGTATCCAATGCCCCCACCATTGATGGAGATGGGGTGGGAGAAGTACTTGGAGCACAGGATCCACTAGCGATGCATGATAATTGTAACAACGTCTCCAACACACAGACAATAGCAGCATCTTGAAGTTGGACAGAAAGTCCATTTACAGCTCATACAAACGTGTGATAACAGGGAATATGTACTTGTTTATTCATTTAGCTTAGCAGATTTTACTGAGCTTCTAGAACGTCCCAGGCACTACTTAAGGTGCTGGAAAAAAGAGAGCAAAAAGCGCCTGCCTCCACAGAGTTTACATTTTACTTGTTAGGGGAGGGGGGATAACAATCATAAGCAATATCATTTCATTTTGTAATAAGTACTGTAACAAAAATATGACTAAGGCATGCTATTGATTGGTGGGGGGAGCCCTCGAGCTATGATGGTCAGGGAAACCTCTCTAAGGTGGTGGCATCTGGGCTGATGAGAAGGAGCTGCCATGCAAACTTCCATAGGTGAAGTGCTCCAAGAGGAGGGTCACATATATAAAGGGCCCAAAGCCCTGTCCTCCTGAACATTAACTGAGGGGAAAAACATTTAGGCACTAAAATGGAATACATGATCACTTACTCTAATCATCACTGCATTTTATAATGAATAGTCTTCACAAAAACTCTGCCACCAGAGCTGGTCCATCCACTAGAATATATTCTCATTGCTCCAGATGACAGTTTCACAGGCCCGGGCCCCAAGCATTGTTCGATCAACCTCTGACATCAAGAACAAGGAAGGGTGAGGGTACAGGGGGAGGAGATGTGAACACCCCTTCCTGCTATATCCTACTTCTAAGTGAGGAGGAGGCAAGCAGAGCGAGGATGTTTCCACATACTGAAGAGATAGTCCTGGGGGGAAAGGCATATTTATGTGCACTGGCTCCTATGAGGAAACATTTTATAAAACAAATATAAATATTTGGTATCTGAAGGTTATTTTCCCCATCCCACTATTTTACTTTTTGGAAGCTTAAAAGAAATAACCAGCCAAATGAAACTTTTTTCATCCCTTCTTTAAAATTAAACTATACTAAACATAATGGAAAAGGGTGTTTTAAATATGTTTTTAAAAATCCCATTACTCAGCCCTGACTGGGTAACTCAGTTGGTTGGAGTGTCATCCCACATACTAAAGGGTTGTGGGTTCAATCCCCAGTCAGGGTGCCTAAGGGAGGAAACTGATCAATGTTTCTCTTTTATCTCTCTCTCTCTTTCTCTCTCTCTCTCATATAAAAGAAACAAAAACATATCCTTTGGTGATGATTAAAAAAAGAAAGTTGAAAAAAAATCTCATTATCCAAACACAACTATTTTCAGGGTAGCATATTATATATATTCTAATCCTTATTCATACACAGACACACATACAGCTAATATACACTCACAGATAGAGTCATAATAATTACAGTTCTATATTATGCTATTTGCATTGTGACAGACTGAAAACATTTTTCATGCTTCTAAAATGTGTTTATAATTATACTAGTTGCAACACAATATCCCAACTTATTAGTGAACCATAAATTAATGCCTTTAAGCCTAAAATTGAACACTTGACTCCTCCTTCCTCTCAGTTTTGTATAATAATTTTAAAGGGATAACCCCCCTCTTTTTGTGCAAATAAAAGCTAAAACAACGCCAAATGCATAAAGCATCGAGAGGTTCTTGTAAAATCACTAGATGTCAATGATTTGCCAAACCAAGTGAGTAAAAAGAAATACATCAACTTCATTCAGGGATTATTCACCTAGGCTACTAGGATAACTCATAAAGCACAACAGGAAACCAGCTGAACTTGCACCAGAGCGTGTGAACTGCTGTTGTTTTAATGAATGAAGAGCATATGGACTCAGATGAGACATCACATTCTCCTCACTGTAATTTCTCCAAAGCCTTAGCCTTCGCCAGGTGGCTAAGCACTCTCAAGAGTCCACAGATGACACACTTACACTTTAAGGGACAACTCTCTGAATGTTTTAAGAATAGTCCTGCATTAATTAAAATAGTTTACTATATTTAAATGTTTGGATAATTTAGACATATAAAAACATACCAACACATGGAGAGAATACTATACTGTGCTCTAAAGGTGTCCTGAGGCTTCCTAACTTCCTAATGCACATCTAGAAAAAATGTCACATGCTCATGCAATCGCCGCTTTCCCAGCTGGCCTCCGGATTCTTCACGATGGCACCGTATTTTAGGCAATGCTAAAAGTAGCAGAGTGGCAGGGGAACTTCGGGACTTCAGCTTCAGAAAATGTTTAAAAGAAGAATCCCGTATCCCTTGACACCCAGATGCTCAAGGAGTTACACCATCCAGCAGACATGGGGCTGGCACCACTGAAGCTTGTCTGCAGCTTTAAAAGGAGGTCAGGAGTCTCTGAAGACCCCCCCCCCCCACCTCGGAGATTGAAATGGGTCACCTCGCCCATGTTTTTATTCACTGTCCTTAACATGAGTCCAACCACTTCAGGAGGATGTGTGAAGGAGAAAACACGGTGATACAAACAGCACAGATTGGATCCCCTCGTGGGAGGACTTCTTCCCTAAAAACCGAGGGAACTGTGTTATATGCACCTTTTTCGAAGTCCCTGGCGGAGAACTGCCAGTTTAAGGCATTCCATGATGAGTCCTTCTGAAACGGGAAACAGCAACCCTGGATTTTAACATTATATCGATGCAGACTTTCACAGCTTCTGCCAGGGCTTCCACTGGACAGACTCCAAAGCATGTCCAAATCCTTGGACAACTGGTATTTGGCCATATCAAATACTGCTTGAAATAATTAAGCTGTCAGCGGGGCCCTGGGCATGGTTGGCTATAAGAGGATCTGGATGTCATATTATGTTTCACGATAGTATCTGACCTGCATTACAATTCCGCACGTTCTCCAGCCAGACTCAAAATGACCAAGCAGGGTCAACAACAATAACAAAAAAAATATTTATTTTCTATTCACCTTCATTTCTCTCTGGAGAAATGTTACTTTAAAATAACGTTTCCACACTTTTTTTTTCCATCTGTGTATCAAATACTATGCACCAAATTAGTTAAGAAGTGGGAAAGGCTATGACTAACTAGACAAAAAAAATCAATGGAAATATTAAATGAATGCCATGAGCCTAAGAAATCAGCACACTATAAATCTACAAGAAACATGCATACCCAACTAGCATCTCACCTCACTCTCAACTCTAAATCAAATGTACTGAAAGGGCACCGCTAACTAAAACTGGAATTAAAAATTACTCGGGTCAGCTGGTTCTTTCTTCCTCCTTTTTCACTACAACCTAACCATCCAGCATTCACCTTTTATATTTGCACCAGCTTATGAATAAGCAGAGGTCCTCTCCTCTGCTTTACTATGATGAAACCCACAGAAATGTCTGCCTGCCAGGAGCTCAGCGACCTAACAGTCTCCAATGGAACCGTCTACTAATTCCGTCAGGCAAAGGCTTATTTAGCAAACCTCTTCTATACGGGACTGAGAAACAGCAACCAGAACAACTGCAGTCTTTGATTTATATATTTTTCATGTAAGACTCACAGTCACAACTTCAAACTCATTAAATTCAACCGACAGGAAAAAAAAAAAAAATGTGAGCAAGGAGTTAAAGCTCTAAAGGCACGTCTCACATGGTTTACATTTTCCAACTACACTCCCCAGTTGACTGTTAATTTCTACCTCACACTTTCATTTATTAAATAAATGATGAAAATTCCTTCCAAGATTTTCTTTTTAAATAGTTTGGATTCGAAGCCCACGTTGCAGGGGCCCAACCTTGGCCAGCAGCAAGACTGTGCCTGAAAGAACAGTGCGGGGGAAACTACCCCACAGGACAAGATCTGTCTGAGAACGCTCGCAGGCCCCGCGCTGCGGCACAGGAGCAGCGCTTGGGATATACTCCTGGGCAAGCCCGGGATGTTTATTCTGTCCTTATGTCAGGAAATTACAAATATGCATTCCAGGAGTTAGCAAGCTCTGGTCCTCACACGTCCACTGGTGAGCCAGCCTCCCACCCCTCGAACCTCGACTGCAAATAGAAACTCTTTAAAATATGAATGCGGTCAATAGTCTATATTGCCAGGCCTACCACAACAAGAGAAAAGATGAACTAGACACAAACAATTCGCAAGTGTATGAAATATAGTCGTTTCATCCCATTCCTAAAGGCATGCAACTTGTAGATGGGGGGAAATCCTGTCCGTGTCTTACCTCTTTTCCCCCCCAAAGCCTTCCAAAACCCCCACTGAGAATAAACACCACCTCTGTCCAACCTCCCCCACCTCCACCTCAAATCAAAGTCCCTCGGCCAATGAACAAGGAGATTTTTCCAGCCTGGGTTTCTGAGCTGGTTCCCAAAAGACTTAGGACTCTAAGTCAAAGTAATGTTCAAGGAGACCATCCAATAAAAAGATATCTCTAGTTATCATTAAAAACAAGAACAAAGAACAGTTTTGTCCTTCTTGAAATAGCTCTAAAACATTATTCTGTCACTGGTCCCAGAATAACAGAAAACAACCAGCCAGAGATGAGGCTTCCTAAGAAGGCTGAGCCCTCTCCTTGTCCAACAGAAATCACAGGCGCAGTAAGTTAAAACACCAAGTCCCTGTTTAGTCACAAGTGCTAAGGATCCCATTTACTTGTACACCCAACAACTCTAGGAAGTATTTTATTCCCATTTTATGCTGGAGAAAACTGAGGCCCAATGTCATTTTTCGTAAGTGCAAAGATTTGTATCCAGGTCTCTCTGATGTGGAAAATTTTCCTTCCATGTTACTCCCTTTTATAAGCAGGAGAAGTAACCAGCTGTTTTCTTGCCCTCTGGTCATTTACATGGTCCGACAGGATGTGGCCCCGCCCCCAATTCCACCCAAGGATAAGCACTTCCATCATAGGCGGCTGTGGCCAAACTGCCAGAAAGATGCCTCTGGATTGGGTCACTACAATCTAAGAGACATAACACATGTAAAGTTTGGAAAACGCATTGAGAGATTAAGAAATAGAAATAGGCTATAAGAAAATAAATTGTAAAAGTTAACTGAGATCAGCTTGGGAGAAGATGCTCATAAGCAGAGGATGGTAAGCACACATTTTCACCTCCACTTCAGACCAACTGACCGAAGCATAAGGAACTTAGGTTAGATGTGCAGATGAACTTCTGATAGGGAACAGTGTTAATACTGTCATGGAGGCTATATAATGCCACTGGTGGGAATATTTTCAAAAAAGCACCTTTATATCTAGGGTTTCTCTACCTGGCACTATTGACATGTTGGGCCAGATAATTCTTTGTTTGTGGGGGCCTGTCCTGCATATCGTAGGATGTTTAGCAGTATTCCTGGCCTCTATCTATTAGAAGCCAGTCACATTCCTGCATCCCCCCCCACCCCCAGCTGTAACAACCAAACTGACCTATGTCCCAGAGGTTGGCGGGAGAAGAGATCAGCATCTCCCTCAGTTGAGAGCCACAGCTCTGAGTCAGAGGTGGTATCTGCTCAACAGAGGAAAGAGGAAGGAGGTGGGGTGGGAGAGAAACCAGATGTCCTTTCCAAGTATCAAGGTCCTGACCCACCCAGTCACTGAGAACAGAAATTGCCTGAGGGAAAAATCAAGGCACCTGGACAGCCCAGAAACGACCGACCTGCCTGAGATGGCTAGGAACAGACTGTCCTCGGGGAAATAACAGAAAGGAAGAGATGGAGACCAAAGAAGGGAGGAGGCCTAACTTTGCCTGTGGGACCCGGTCATGTCAAGCCAGGGCTCCACAGGCCCCCATCCCCAGGAAGGTATTTTCGCTGAGGTTCAATTTATGAGAAAGAACATGTCAATGCTGTCACCAGTGTCAGAGTTGAGGCTTCTTATCATTTTGAATGTGCTGACATGACACTGAGATTGAACACCCTGGAATGTGGGAACAGAAAAAGAGGGACAAACACAGAGCCTCTTAAGGGTCTGCAGCCACTTGAAAGCACAAGAAAAGGTTATAGGATTTGGAGAACCAATGTGTGCTCTTGAAATGCTTGTGAAAGGCACCACATGCTCGAAGAGAAGGAAAATCACAGGGGTTCTGGAAGGTTTAACGGGGGCAGGCTCCTTGTCAATCAGCATTTAAGTGCCTAAATACACAAGGTGTTATGATGGGAACTGTACACAAAGCAAGGAACTCACACCTGGCCTTACCCCATTGGCTATACAGCTGAAGGAACTTTAAAAGCAGGCACTGGAGAGATACAACCAAACATATTTTCTGTACCCTCCAAGGTGGCCCCACCCTGGCCGCTCAACAATCCACCACTACCAGGCAAAACACGAAAGAACCTGCCACTCAAACAGAAAGGCCAGGTAAACTGGCAGGAAATGTGTCTACAGCAGAAACAAGAATGAAGTAGGACATTAGAGAGCAGAGCAACAGTGCCTCATGTAGCAGACATGAGGTCAAGATTCCTCGGGAGACTTTGAGCAAATCATATGAACCCTAACTGTAAAGGGGCAGTGCCTGTCTCGGCTCACTAAGTAAGGTGTCTCTACATTCTCTAACGTGTCATAGTGTTACAGACCTATGAGACAGATACCCAACTTTGCACTCACTTCTGGGAGAGAATACGGAATGAAAAAACAAGGGTTTTCTCCAGGATATCTCTGAGGATCTAGTGTTCAAAGACAGTGATCAATCCAAGGTGGGTATTGAGGGGAGAGAGAACACACCCACCATCGCCAAGCTTCCTGTGATAGATGCCATTGGGCAGAGAGAGGCAAGAAGACCAGCCATGCCCTTCCAGAGGAGAGGAAACCAGCTCCAATAAGACCAGTTGGGTCCAATACCTCCAGCATAACTCCAGGGAAATCCACTCACTTTGAGACTCCAACTTCGGGAGAGATTGATTTAATATGCCTCTTTCGCCTTACTAGATACAACATCCCATATGCAGAACCAGTCAGAGAGTTGTAAGCCTGCAAGCTGCTGAGCACAGAGAAATGAAAGCAACCTTCTCAGCTGTATAAATGACCAAGGTCATATTCAGTTCTCCTCTGAGTACTCATGAACTGCTACTTTATAAGAGTTATTATCTTTATGTCATTTGCACGGTTTTCATTATTTCTTTTAATATTCCTTTTTTTTTCTTTTTTTGCATACCCATTACCCTGTGGGGTATTAAGTCTCAGTACACAGTATATGTCTACAAAAAGAACAACACAAAATGTCAACAAAGATCTAAAGTGCTATGGCTGCTCAATGGAGTAAATCATATACACTGCCTAGTGAAATAATGAAGAAAAAATTACTTAACATGGCCTTGAACTATAGGAAATGAGTAATCCCAGCTAACATTTATTGAGCAATTTAAATGTACCAGATACTGTAGTATTATGCATATATTCCTAAAAACTAAGAATCCCATGAGGCAGCTTTTTAATGCCATTATTACAGATGAACACACTGAGACTTGGTGATTTGCCCAAAGTCAAACAGTTGGTCATAGAAGTAAACTCCAAATCCAAATCTGCATGTTTTCCCAAGACCATGGAGGGAATGGGAAGAGTTGCTGAGGAGAAAGAACAGGGGTAGGAAAGGCAAGATGAGAGACGAAGAACCAGAGCAGTAAATAGCCACCAAAAGTGGCTCATCGTCTGACCCAGTTGATTGCTTCTCTTGGATGTTCTGGGTATAGTAGCAGTAGTAGTTTGGTTACACATTCCAAGGCCCAGTAACTAATACTCGTGGGGGAAAAAGATAACAAAATCACTGTCCTCATAATTTTTAATATGCATAAGAGTACATGCAAACTCTTTTCTAGTCCCATTGAGAATAAAAATAATAAAAATAATAACAACAATAATAATGAGCATTTTTACCAGCTCACCACCTAAGCTCTGGCTAAGAACCTGTTGTCATCAAGAGTTAAGGATCTGCTAACCTACAAGATCACATCACCCTAAAATGATCTATCGACCAAGTGTAAGTATACTTTTGGAAGCAGATGATGTCAACATAGAATGAAAATCAACAACAGGACCAACAGAACCTTTTGGACTTTCCTGGGAAGCAACAACAGCTATCCTTATACTTTTCTGGAGCACCGTACTACCTGGGTTGTGGAAAAAGCTAGGTGCAGAGAAACCATCATGGAATACTGGACCCTCTCTAAGTGCACTTTCCCTTATAAATTCACTCCACCATTTCCTGTGTTGTAATTGACTTCCCTCACATCTTCATCTCTTGTTCCAATCTCTCCTCTGATATTCCAATACTCGATGAGAAACATGTGGTAGACATTATCGGGGCTCGCCACGTCGCCTTCCTAAGCACAAAAGTCCTGCATTACATTGCAAAAGACAGGGCCATGTAAATGGCTGGGCCAATGAAATATGAGCAGTGATGAGTGGCTCTTTACAATGCAACCCCTCCCCCTCCTGCAGCAATCAGATGACAAAGCCACAAGACCTAAGCTGCGTGGATCACTGAGTTGCTGCAGGAAGGACAGCTGACCTGGAGCATCTCCCAGACTCACAGAGGACTCAGAGCAAGAAACACACTTTTGTTGTGGTAGCTTCTGTGATTTGCAGTAACCACACCAAAGCCCAGCCTCACCTAACTGATGGAATAAGCTTGGTGGACATCCCCAGGGTACAAAAAAATCCACCTAAAATCAAACTCTCCACCTACTTCCACCTAAATCCAGAGGAGCCCATCTATTCTGGTTAACCCCCAGGATCTCAGGTTGGGCCCTTCTCCTTTGGATCCCCAGGCCTGGCTCAGGAAACTACACAGAACAGGTTGATATTATTGATGGCGATGAAAGTCTGAAGCAAAAGTAAAATGAATTTTAATATTCTTTTAAAAAGAATAATGAAAATTATCAAGACAACCAGAAATAAAACACATTTATTTGGGAGTGGGGTTGGGGTGGGGGTGGGGGGGGGGGGCAAAGGCTTAAGCATGAAGCTGAATGTCTACTTAGATATATGACTTTAAAACTTTTTTCTCACCATAAGATATTAATGTAACTGGAACAAATGCACACCAAGGCTACAAGGGCATGTCAGCTCTGAAGACATCAGAACAGATAAAACAGGCATGTGCTTACATATTTTTAAGGGTCATACTGCCACTCCTCAAAACATACTGGAAATTGACACTCCTTACAAATATCTAAAATTGTGAAAATTAAAAGCTTAAACCTACAGGATTGTAATGCAAATGTCAAAAGTTCACTTCAAACGTCATTTATCACCATTTTTTTCCACTGCTTCCTGAAAGAGGCCCACACATACAGGTTCAGAGAACAGCTAAGAAATAAAACGTGTGGTTTCATAAAAAACTCGAGACTACAAGTGTTGCAGATTTCATTACCAGTTCTCAGATTATACAAGCTACACAGAAATATCAAGACACACACTCCCCTTTGTTTATCTACCAGTAAAGCAAACTGTCACACTTTGAATAATGGATCTAAATTCTGCACTTGGAAAAATCTTTAATCTCCTTTTTGTTTTCTTTTTATCTGAAAGATAATCTACACAAAATGATACACAATTTAATTATTATTCCATTTGTCTTTCTCTGAAATATAGCAAAACTGTGCTTGCCAAAATTTCAATCCTGAACAAACATTACATAGTTTAAAGAGAAAGAGTATTTATTAGCCCATTTTTTCTATGGCCATCCAATCACACCACACCAGACCAACTGAAACTTCAGTTCCTCTCAACCCAACTTAAAAATCTTGCACATTTAATATTCTAGGACAAAAGATTATCCTGTAGCTATAAATCTAGATAATAAAAAGGTTTTAACTTAGATTCACCCCAAAAGGCAAACCATCACAAACCCACCTATTTCATCTCAAGAGTGTTAGTAAAGGTGGCAGGATTGCTCAACTTAACTGCTCAAGAGCAAGCACGGATTGCAATTAGCATGACTATCCTTTATTTCGACCATACGAGTCAAGAGGAAGTCGTATTAATTATTTATTGGTTAGCACACATCCGTCAGGTACTCATGGGCCGTGTGAAACTGTTTATAAGGGCCATTTCTGTGTTCCAGTTTAAACAGAGCTCACCAACCCTGGGAACAACAAATAAGCCGGAAGCTCTGCCTTTGCAACCACACTTTTGTGCCTTGAAACTCTAAGTCAGTGAGTCCCTGCACCTACCAGTATTGGTGGTAGGAAATGCTTTTGTCTTAGAGATGTGACTTTATGTATGCATCAGCCTTCCAATTTACTTTTTATTTTTTTTATTTCACTTAGTTATAAGTAGCAAACACATGCCTACTTCATAAAGCATCGTCAGCATCTTGTCTGCTGTCTCCAAGCAGTGCATCCGAGGGAACGTGGATTATCCCTGGTCTAAGGTGAAAAAGAAACTCTCAGGGTAGCGGTGTGCAAGCACCTCCTCTTTCAGCACAAAGCATGCGTGTAAATATTCCTATTTTTAGTTCTGAAAGTAAAATTCAGACACACTCACTGGTTCTGTTATAAACCAAATTATGCACCATTATCAGGTGTGGTGAAGGTGACGGAGCCAGAGACTAGAGAGGTCCTTGTAGCTAACTGCCCTGCTCTACCTCCACTATTAAAAAGTGCCTTATTGAGCCCTAGCCAGTGTGGTGTCATTGGCTGTACTTGGTCCTGTGCACCAAAAAGTTGATTTTGGGCACATATCTGGGTTTCAGGCTTGATCTCCAATAGGCCTTGCAGGAGGCAGCCAATGGGTCCATGTTTCTCTCTCCCCGCCCGCCTCCCCCACCCCCCCCTTCCTCTGTCTCTAAAAAAATCAATTTAAAATATTTTGTATTGGTGTTTTGGGTTTCTTAGGATATAGTCCTAGAAATGGAATCACTGGGTCAAATGGCAGCTTCATATTTAATGTTTGAAGGAAACTCCATCCTGTTCTCCACAGTGGCTGCACCAATCTGCAGTCCCACCAGCAGTGCACGAGGGTTCCCTGTTCTCCACATCCTCGCCAGCACTTGTCATTGGTTGATTTGTTGATGGTAGCCATTCTGACAGGTGTGAAGTGATATCTCATGGTTGTTTTAATTTGCATCTCTCTGATAATGACTTTGAGCATTTTTTCATAGGTCTCTTGGCCATCTGCATGTCCTATTTGGAGAAGTGTCTATTTAGGTCCTTTGCCCATTTTTTTTTTTTTAATTGGATTGTCTTTTGGTTAAGTTGTGTGAGTTCCTTATATATTTTTTAAATTAACCTCTTGTCAGGTGTATCATTGGCCAATATGTTCTCCCAAAGAGTGGTTTCCCTTTTAATTTTGTTGATAGTTTCTTCTGTGCAGAAGCTTTTTATTTTAATGTAGACTCATTTGTTTATTTTCTCCTTTGTTTCCCTTGCCCTAGGAGATGTACTGGCAAACATATTGCTGGGAGAACTGTCTCAGATTTTGCTGCCTATGGTTTCTTCTAGGATTTTTATGGTCTCAGAACTTATATTTAAATCTTTTATCTATTTTGAGTCTGTTCTTGTGGTTTAGTTGACTTTTTTACATGTACCTGTCCAATTTCCCCAATACTATTTATTGAAGAGACTCTCTTTACTCCATTGTCTGATCTTGCCTCCTCTGTCAAATATTGAGTGTAATGGCTTGAGTCACTTTCTGGTTTCTCTATTCTATTCCATTGATCTATAAGGCTGTTCTTGTGCCAGTACCAGGCTATTTTGATTACAGTGGCTTTGTAATATAACTTGATATCTGGTATTGCAATCCCTCTACCTCTGTTCTTCTTTCTTTCTTTCTTTCTTTTTTTGCTTAAAATATTACAAGTGATAGGTAGGTCTCCATTTTTCCCCTTGCCCTTCCCCCCCCCCCCCCTACCCCCCCCCCCCCGTTTCTTGTGTCCATTGATTAGATTTCTGAGGTTATTTGGTGTCTTTTTGGTTTCATATAAATTTTTAAAGCATTTTGTTCTAGATCTATGAAATATGCCACTGGTATTTTAATAGGGATTTCACTGAATCAGAAAGAATATATTCACCCCTATGTTCATAGCAGCACAATTTATAATAGCTAAGATCTGGAAACAGCCCAAGTGCCCATCAGTGAAGAGTGGATAAAAAAGCTGTGGTACATTTACACTATGGAATACTATGCAGCAGTAAAAAAATAAGAATCTCTTACCCTTTGAGACAGTAGAGAGGGACCTGGAGAGTATTATGCTAATCAAAATAAGCCAGTCAGAGAAAGACAAGTATCACATGACCTTACCATATGTGGAAAATAATGAACAAAATTAACTGATGAACAAAATAGATCCAGAGATAAAAGCATGGAACAAACTGACAATCTCAGAGGGAAGTTGGGGGGGAGGGAAGTAGGGAGAAGATTAACCAAATAACTTACACACATATATGCCTAACCATGGACACAGACAGTAGGGTGGTGACTGCCTGGGAGGGAGGCGGTGTGTAGAGTAAAAGGGGTCAATGGGAGAAAAAGGGGAACATCTGTAATCCTTTCTTTAAAAAATAAAAATAAAAATGTTTAAAAAGAAGTACATATTGGTAGTTACAAAATAACCACAGAAATACAAAGTACAGCATAGAGAATAGAGTCAATAACCCTACATAATAATACAGGAATATGCAAATTACCCAAGATGCCCTCACGGGTAAGGACCAGCAGTGGGCGTGGCTGTGAGACGCAGGGGGACTTGAGGCTGCCTCAAATAAAATAAAATGTGATCACAAACATCCCAGCAGAGAACTCCATGCAGGTTATGGTGTAATCACAATGATTACACAGTAAATCACAATAATTACACAATATTGATTACACAATGAACTTATTTTCACGGAAAAAAAATAACATCTTCATTTACAGATGTCCTAGTAAGGCTGCTGAGGCCTTCATCTGTCCCTTTCTGCACCCAAGATGACAGGGTAAAGGAGGAAGGGCTCCTGTTTTCTTTTCTCAGCACCCAGCCAGGAGGCCTCCCTGGGCAGCTCTCCCCTCCGAGCCCTGCGAAGGATGGGTGCTCCGCTCCAGCCTGGGAGCCTTGAAGGGAGGTGGAGCGAAGTGCGTTCCCTCGACCCGCTCCCCCTGGGAGTCCCACACGGAGGGCACTCTCCCTGGGAACCGGGAATCCACCTCGCCTGGTGAGCCCCGGTGAGCGGACCGACCATGCGGATGTGCTGGTGGAGGCCACGCAGCTGCCGTAGTTGAAGTCGCCCTCGATGGAGGACGGGGTAGGGGATCAGAGTCAGCCATGTCGGCAATAGAACTCCAGGTCCCGCTGAATAACTAGAACACACAGACCTCAGCGGTCCGCAGTCCTCGGTCACTTCCTGAGCAGCAGTCAGCCCCGACCGGGATCAAACCCAAAACCTAGGTAGGTGCCCTGACAGAATGGAACCCAAACCTCTGCTGTGGCAGAGGCGCTCTGGCCCACAGCAGGGCCAGGGCACCCAGAGGGGTTTTGTTGAGGGGCCCTGACGGGCAGCCTGGCACAGTGGGTTAGAACCTCCTCCTGATGCAGCCAGGTTGAGGGTTGGATCCCTGGTCAGAGCACAGACAAGAAGCAACCAAAGAGAGCATAGTAAGTGGAACAACACATTGGTGTTTCTCTCGCTCCCTTCCTCTCTCTAAAATAATCAATCAATAAAAAATAAAATTAAAATAAACCCTCTGGCTTGCAGAGTTGCTAAAAGAGTTAGAAAGCGAAGTCCCATCCCTTCCCGTTCATTCCACAAACACTTCATAGGCTCCTTCAACAATCGCACTGGGGATGGGTGTTTGTTCGTTCGTTTTGGTTACTCCTCACCTGAGGACATTTTTGCATTGATTTTTTTTTTTTTTTTTTTTTTTTTTTTTTACAGAGAGAGGGAGGGAGGGAGGAACTAATGTGAGAGGCATCAATTGGTTGCCTCTTACTGAATCCCCAACCAGGGCCCGGATTGAGCCTGCAGCCCAGGTACGTGCCCTTGATCAGAATCCAACCCGGTACCCTTCAGTCCTCCTGCAGAAGCACTATCCGCTGAACCAAACCAGCATTTTTTTTTTCTTTTTAAGTCCTCCTCTATGGATGTTTTTTTCATTGATTCTAGAGAGAGAGGAAAGGAGAGGGAAAGAGAAAGAGAAACACTGATCAGTTGCCCAAGCAATCTGACAGGGATGGAACCCACACCTGTGTATGTGCCCTCACCGGGAATCAGACCCATGTCCCGTTGGTGTGTGGGAGGACACTCTAACTACTGATGTACTCTGACCAGGGCCTGGAAGTACATTTAAAAATTTTTTTTCAGATCTGCCCTGGCCAGATGGCTCAATTGGTCAGAGTCTCAACCTGCACACCAAAGGATTTCCTGTTGGATTCTAGGTTTAGGTTAGATCCCGGGGGGTCAGCAGGTGCAGAGGCAGCCTCCTGGTATTTCTCTGTCACATAGTTGTTTCTCTCTCTAAAACTTAATTTTAAAAACATCCTCAGGTGAGAATTAAAATATATATATTAAAAATTTTCAGATCTAAAATTTTATTTGATTCCTTTTTAAATTTTACTTTTCATTTACAGTTCACATTCAATATCCTAGCCTATATAATAAAACCCTCATATGCAAATCGACCGAACAGTGGAATGCCTGGTCATTATGAACTGACCACCAAGGGCCAGACGCTCAATGTAGGAGCTGCCCTCTGGTGGTCAGTGTGCTCCCACAGGGGGAGCGCCACTCAGCCAGAAACTGGGCTCATGGCTGGTGAGTGCAGCAGCGGTGGCGGGAACCTCTGTGGCAGCACTCTCTGTGGCAGCACTAAGGAGCAGCGAGCTGAGAAGGAGGGAGCAGCAAGCAGGTGGGTGGGAAAGAGGGAGGGGTCCAAGACTGTGAGAAGGCGCAGGAGAGGCTGAGGGTCCCTCCCCTAACCCCCTATCCCCGGTGCACAAATTTCGTGCACCGGGCCTCTAGTATTGTAATATCTGTATATGGTGCCAGGTGGGTACTAGAAATACCAGGGTAATACTTTGTAAAGTATATGACTGTCTAACCACAATGCTTTAGGCCTGAAACTAATACAAAATAATATTGAATGTAAACTAATTGAACAAAACGTAAGTGCCTTATTATTATTCACTTGGGCTCCATAAAAAGAATGAGACATCTCAGTTGAAACTAAAACCCAAGAGGAGCCTGAATGGCAGCTTTAAAAAGTATCACTTTAGTCTACCCGAATCTTTATTTCTCTCACTTTAGAAGAGGTGAAAAGAAGGAAGCCTGCGTCCTGACTTGAAGACCGCACACTTTCATTTTTACAGAGAAGCGTTTGGCAAAGATTGCCTTAATACCTTGTGCTCAGTAAACAGACGAAACTAATACATTCATTCAGTTAAGTGTTTGCACAAGGAAGTTATCGAAACTTACTGTTCTTGAGAATGTTTCCTCCCCATCCCACCTGCAGGGAAACGGCACCCACTTTCCTCCCAACCTTGGTCTGAAACCAGGAAGCCGCTTCCAGAAAAGGTCTTGTGCTTCAGCCCACCACTGCAGCACCACCGCTCCACATCACACATGGCCAGCGCTCCTGACCCTGGCCCTTGTGAATGCCACTGAACCTCTCTGACATGGGGGGACCTGAAATAAATGTCTTAAGAGGGCTTACAGACATGTCTAGGATAGCTGTTCAGAGCATGCCTCAAAAAGCAACAAGCTGCAAGGGAACTCATCCCATGGGCCATGACTAATCTCAACCCAATGTGTTCAGAGAAGGAAACTATAAACTATAGGAAAAGGTCATCTTTCCTGACCTTTTTTTAAAAAAAAAAAATGTATTTTTTAAAATTGATTTCAGAGAGGAAAGGAGAGGGAGAGATGGAAACATCAATGATGAGTGAGAATCAATGATCAGCTGCCTTTGCACGACGCACACTGGGGATGGAGCCTACAGTCTGGACGTGTGCCCTGACTGGGAATCGAACCATGACCTCCTGGTTCATAGGTTGATGCTCAACCACTGAGCCACACTGGCTAGGTCTGACCTTTATTTTATTTTATTTTTGGGGGGTTTGACCTTTTTTACACAGTAAATTATAATGACATGTTATACACAAAGATATTCTCCTTATAATATATCAAATCATGACTAATAAGGCTCAAGTGCATTCTGACCATCATCCGCCTGCTGATCCCCTTGTACATGTCCCGATGTTGCCAGTTTGGTATATATCCTTCTGGTCCTTTTTCCAGGCATTTGGACACCTGTCTTTGAAACCGCACAAAACATACAGAACTCCAGCAGTTATTCTGGAGGAGAATCTGCCTCTGTGTACTTAGGAAAGAGAACATCCAGTTGTGAGTGCAGGAAACAAAGAGTTTACTCTTGTATTATTATTTATTAATTACTGTATTAATTATTTGAATTGTGATAGTAAACCTACTTTGGCCCAGCCCTGTATATACTTTCATGATTCACTTATCATGCTCCTGGACATATTCCAGTGGCTACTCTCCTCCCACAGGTCCACGAGGAAATATACATGGAGTTGGAGGAAAAGACAAGGAAATTCATGGTAGGAACCAATGTTAGGCAACACAACAAGGTAAATATTTTAATCATAACACAGGACTGAATTTTAAAAGCCAGAAATAGTAGTAGAGCGAGGGCACAAACCATTTACATAAATTTAAAACATATATAAACCTTCGTCTCTGCTATAATAACTACACATTCCTCATATGATTCTTGTGAAATTGGATACAACACTGAAAACAGTCCCTCACATTTTAAGCACTTAGAAGACATTCACTATTGTTAATTACATTAAAAGATGTTCACAATATACTGTAAACCTTCTACTACAAACCATCCTTTTCCAAGAGGGCTTTCTTTTCTTCTATTTAAAAAAAATGTATAGGAAACTAGAAAGCTATGTTAAAAATCTTTACAGTAGTTTCCTCAATAATTTTATGGTTGGGTCACAATGTGAGGAACTGTATTTAAAGGGCCAGAAGGTTGAGAACCACTGCTCTAGCAGTGATACCATGATCTGCACATTTTCAACTTCCTTTACTTGACCATACATAGTATGTCAATTAATGGAAGTTTCAATGAAGTGTCAAGTATGGTATGCAACTGCCTGTATCAAAATCAAACCCTATGCTGAAACAAGTTTAGTTCTTAAAGCTCTTTTATATGCATCCTTCATAGCCAGACTCCTCCCCCAACCACTGCAGCCAAGAGTGTAGTGAAAGCCCCCTCCCACATCCACACTCTCCAAACTGAAGTTGGTTTAATTTGATTTTACAGGGGAGAATAAAAAGGGCAGCTGCATAAGAGTTCATTGTATCATTCTTTGCTCCAAGTGGGACTGCCTGGCCTGTCTGTTAGGTATTAAGTTTAAAGGCCTGGAATTCATTCAGAGGATACAGACAGTGTCAGTAATAAGTCCACGAAGTTGGAGCTTCTGGCTCCTCCTACTCCCATGCCAAAAACTTGCTTTCAAGACCTACTTTCCAAACTCCCAATACCAAGGTGTCACCTGCTCAACTACAGCACATTTAAGAGAGTTCTCTGGGGTTTTGTTTTCATCAAAATAAACTAACGGGCTGCCCTTTTTAATAATTAGTCACGAATGCCAGTTGCCTCAAGGTGACACAGGAGAGAAAGACCTGACATTTTGTGAAGAAACGGCAGCTGGAAAGAATCACGCAGGGAAAACAGACGCACAGGGAAACATGCCCTTCTGGGCTGCAGAAAGACGGGCATTTCAGAAATCTAAAATAAGCCTTTTATCAGAGCTGGGGTAAAGGTCATCCCCATGGTACTGGGGTGGAGGACAGAGCCACCTCTCAGATGCCCTGTGCCCTGCTCTCAGAGGACCTGCCAGAAAGGAGGGTCTGTTCCTGTGCCAAGGGCAATCTGGCATCTCTGGGGACTGGCAGTTATGCAATACAATTATTTTTTTTTATTTTTTATTTTTTTGCATAGCATCCCTCCCACGGGCATTCCAATATGCTTCACAAAGGGAGTCATTCATAGACTTGATAAAAGCAAAGTAAGGGCAAACTTTGTAACATGGCGTGAAGACGTGGAGAGGGCTTCTCCACCCACCGACCCCCCACAGGCCAGAAGCAGGAAGGAGCAAGGTGACCAGAGAATAAAATCAGAAGGTGACAGAGGAGGGGCCTCCCATGTCCCAGAGAGAAGGGCCATTCCCGCTGTTGGCGAACAGTAAAATGACCCCTGTCAAGCAGTCTGGGATTGGCTTCGATTTTTGTTCGTTTTGTTTTTATTTTCTGGAGCCCAGCTAGTTATTCTACTTGTTAAATAGTAAACACAAGTCACAAAATATTTTCCTAATTTATTGACTTACCAGTCTAATTTATTTTGACAGAACAGAAGTGCGCCTACACACCAAGGCACAAGTAGTGTTTGGCTGTTTAGAAATTTCCTTGGAATTCCTGCAAGAAATTTCTGGGTTGGGGAGGTCCAGAGGGGCTAAATGTCATATTTCAGGGAAGTCGGTCATCTAATAAAGTGGTAAATCCCCATTCTTTCTTTTAAATATATTTTTATTGATTTCAGAGGGGAGGGGAGTGAGAGAGACAGAAATATCAGCGATGCGAGAGTAGCACTGATCAGCTGCCTCCTGCTCACCCCCCACTGGGGATTTGTGCCCTGACTGGGAATCAAACCGTGACCTCCTGGTTCATAAGTCAACTCTCAACCACTCAACCACACCAGCTGGGCAGTGAATCCACTCTTAGCTGGAGCAAACCTTACAGAAATTCAAGTTTGGGGGCAAAGAAACATTGTTATAAGCCACCTTCAAAAGAAGACATTACCAATATACTTTCAACCTCCTAAAGGCACAACTCATTCCACGAGAGCCCCTCTTATCCAGGGATGACCTCGAGAACAGGGGAGAAGTTAGCTCTCCTAAGGAGGTCTCCATCATGCCTGTACCCAGCCTCCCTCCCTGGCCTGGGGCCTGGTGAAATTGCACAACCTGCCCCTTCTAGGTACAAGGAAGTCTTCCCAACAAAGTTTCGGAACAAGGTTCTTTAACAAGTCAGCCCAGGTGCCACAGCACACGTGCTGTGTCAGGCAAAGGAGACTTGGCTTAGGCCTGCCAGAGCTATACTGTCCTTACGAATCTGGACAAAGTCCCAAAACCCAAATAGGTGACTATGTGTTTCACTGCAGCTCCACCAGTATCCTCAAAAGCATCCCATTCTCCCAGGTTATCTAAGAAGTACATTAAAGGCGCCTGGAAAGTAAATGGAATTCCTTCTGTCACACAGGGAATGCATTCCACTACAGACCCACCTGGTTCACTTTCCTATTGACCTGCGCTATCAGAGGAGATGCATACATAGGATGCATACATATATATACACATAGATGCCACAGCCAGCCCTGGAAGCATAACTACTGATTTCAAGGTCAAGTTCGTGTTAGTAACATGATTTAGACAGAAGCAGCTGACTAGCAGCACATCACTGAAATTCTCTCTACTTTGAAAATACTAGCATATGTAAGGATCACATAAACATCTTACAAATACAGTGTCATCATGAAGGAGGCAATAAATGGAAGTCACTGGGATGAGTCTTGCTGCTGGGAATCCCGAGGGACCAAAGATCTGGAGTGGGCTGTGCCCAACAAAGCCCTTCTCTTCTGAGCCATCAGCACTGCCGCTGTCACTCACCAAAGGCCCACAGGATGGCAGGGGTTTCTGCTTGCTTCTTACAGAGGGTTCAGTAGCCCGCCCTGGTTGTCGCATGTAGGCAACTAACTTGTACTGAACCACAAAGCTGAGAAAATTCCCCGAAGCATACCTTGGGAAAGCTTTCGCCATGTCTACATGTATCATCTCTTCCAGGAAGCTGAATGGACAGTCCTCCCATCAAAAACAGTGTCCATGGGGGGGTTCAGAAAGCACCGCACATACTAGGTAAGGGCAGAGGTGCCGCGTCCTCTACTCTCCCAGTTCCCCATGGCAAATGCTCACCCAAGGGGGGTCCATGACAGCAAGGGCCAGGTCACCTAAAGAACATGACCGGCCTGAGAGAAACTTCTGAATGCTAGACTGGAAGGGTTGAGACAAAATCAAAAAGGTGTCATGTTTCCCCAAAGGTAATTCCAGGCGCAAAGAGCAAAGGCAAGAGCATAGAATAGACTTATTAGAAAGAAAATAAAGAAGATTCCAAAGGGTACAACAGAGATGGGAAACCTTGAATTGGACACAGAGAAACTGATGTTCATGCAGCCACACAAACAATGACCACCTCCCTCTATGTGACAAGGCCCACCTAAAACGTCACTCAGGATATAAAACCAGGATGGGCACGTTCCCTATTCTCGAGAAACTTAAAAGCTATCAGAGCAAGTAAGCGTTATGCCCAAATAGCTGCATTATCCAGTTATCGGTGATTCTCCCTAAGAACTGTATGAATCAAAATTTGGGATGGGCCTTTGGGTTGAACCTTACAAGATTCGTGTAACTTATGTATTAAAAGATAAAAGTAAAACAAAACAAACAAAACAGATGTTAGGTACTCTAGAAAGTGGCCAAAGGAGCAACAAAGGCAAAAATGTGGAAGTAACCATTTATTTCCAGGAAGCAGGAAACAGCACTGATTTCAGGAGACTGAGCCCTGGCCAGTGTGTTCAATGGTTAGAGCACCAGTGCACCCAAGGATTGCAGGTTCCATTCCCAGTCAAGATTACATTCCTGGTTCGGGTTCACTCCCCACCCTGAGTCAGGCAGGGCATGTGCTGGAGGCAACCAACCCATGTGCCTCTCTCACATTAATGTAAGTTTCTCTTTCTCCCTCTCTCTTCCTTTCTTTCTCCCTCCCTCCTTCCTTTCCCCCTTTCTCTGAAAAGCAATGGGGGGAAAAATATCCCCAAGTTAGGGTTAATCAGAAAAGCAGACTGGAACCAGATCATGGATGAGCATAAATAATATGTAAGAAAAAATGGTGAAATCCTCAAACAGCAGACTAGCAGGGCTCTGAGGCGCAGAGACATCTGGGCTCTGATCACTGAGAACACTATCTTCAAAGTGAAGTCAAACAGAGCAGTACGACATGGGTAACTTGCTTTTCTCTGTTCCTTCTCCATTAAGTACTATTTGCTTAGGAGAGAAGAGGTATCCAATTGGTCCAACAGATGAGCAAGACCCCAGGTACCCAAGAAGGTAATGCCACTCTTCGTGGGGAACTGTTATCTTAGCCAAGCCAAGTCTCAATTTTCTTACCAGTCTCATGTGGTACCTACGTCACCTTGGTGGCCTAAACACGTCTCTTTATGTCCAGCAAGTGCAGAAAGAAAATTCCGCTATTTTGGGTGTGTTCAGACACTTTCCACACAGACTTAATTCTTAATGTATTGGTCAGCTGCCTTGCAGAGAGCACAGGTAGGTCATGACTAAGGGTCTTCCTTGCACCCTGTGCTGAGGTCACAGAGCCCAGGGAGGGAGAGGAAGGCTTCCTGTCACCTTCTTTCCCTTCCCTCCTATCAGATCACACACAATTGTTTGCAGGTCTCATCTGTCTTCTACTGTTCAAAGCCACTGCCACTCAAACACATGCCTTCTGCTAAAGGACACTTCTAACTCATCTCTAATCTTCTCTCCAAGTGTTCTGCAGCAGCTGGCATTCCTCTCTCAATGCAAGCAAACAAACCAATAACAAGAAAACCTCTGGTCTCACTATTATAGTTGCTTTCCTAGCAATCCCAGTGTTGTCTAACGGATCCAGGCTTAGGAACAAAAGAAGCCATTTCTTAGAATCAACCTTTGAAAAGATGAGGTTGTGTTTGCAGCTTCATAGGTACCATCTGGGCACTTGCTTACCTTGTTGTTAGAATGAAAGACAGCAAGTTTCTTTCTTTTTTTTAAAATATATTTTATTGATTTCTTACAGAGAGGAAGGGAGATAGTTAGAAACATCAATGAGCGAGAAACATCGATCAGATGCCTCCTGCACACCTCCCACTGGGGCTGTGCCCACAACCAAGGTACATGCTCTTGACCGGAATCGAACCTGGGACCTTTCAGTCTGCAGGTCGACGCTCTATCCACTGAGCAAAACCAGTTAGAGTAAGTTTCTTGAACCCGTTTTTCTTGCTGTCATCCAGTTTATTTATATAATTTTGATTCACGAGCTACTTAAAACTTTATCATATAAGCATTTATTTGCTTATCTTAGTGTGGAATGCACGCACCTCCAAACAGAAGGGCATGCTATGGAGCTGTCACACAGAGAAGAGATGGAGAAGCACCATTTCCTTGTCTATAATAATAAAAGCATAATATGCTAATTAGCCTGGACAGCCGAACGGCCTTCTGGACGTCTGGACGAAGCCGTGGCGGCAGGGGCATCAGGCAGGCAGGTATAGTGGTTAGGGGCAATCAGGCAGGCAGGCAGGAGTTAGGGGCAATCAGGCAGGCAGGCAGAGGAGTTAGGGGTGATTAGGCAGGCAGGCGAGTGGTTAGGGATGAGCAAGCATGCAGGCAAGAGTTTAGGAGCCAGCAGTCCCTGATTGTGAGAGGGTGCAGCCCAGCTGAGGGACACCCCCTCCCTCCACCCCCAGGGAAGTATTTTGTGCACCAAGTCTCTAGTGTATTTAAATAATCATGATAATCAATACATTTCAATGTGAGGAAAAGTGATAGAATGTTGCTAAAAGTCTCAATTAGCAACAACAATAAAGTGCCGGAGCATTTCGACAGTGATGCAGTGAATATGCTTAGCTGGTAAGAGTCCTCCTGGGACAGACAGAAAACCTCTCATAGCTCTGCTGCAGGTATAGTGGAGAAGATGGACTTGAAGAGACAGAAGCTAAATGTGACCCCAGGAAACCGCTTTCATCGTCAGGCTTTGGCTTCCTCATTGGCTTCGTGTGAATATTAAATGAGCTGTGCATGTAAAAGACCCGAGAGAGTAGCTGGACCACAGCACTGACGAAGTGTAAGAGACCACTAGCAACACAGATACAGAGCTTTTCTCTCACAGGTGAGAGGTACAGGTGATGCCAAAAGGGACAGCAAAATCGAAATCGAAGAGAAGACATTTCCACTGGATCAAGAGAAACAATCCATAAAATAAAAGTCAATATTTATAAGAAAACTTCTGGTTCCAAACTATTCTCCACTAAACGCTTTAGTTCCTTTTGGGTGAAAAAAAAAAAACACTTTTTTATTTAAATTGTCAAAGATAATAGAATTGTACTTGTGTGCAACTGGGGAGATTAAAGATTAAGATTATACACCCTGACTCACTGCCCATCAGGGTGCTCCAATGAAATCCGGCCTGCACTGAAGGGGTTATATTTTAAAGGGGCCACCTGACACAGAAAGAGTGTTTTTCCAGTAAAAGGTAAAAATCTTTGACTTCAAATGCTGAAGTAGAAGACAGAGTCAGAAATAGCTTCTTTTTGTTTCCCAAGCCCATGTCTTTTGTACTGAAATAATTAATTTGTGGCCTTGGTTAAATCGTGGTGAACTGCTCATTTAAATACAGGGAGACATGTGAACAGGATAACGGGAAGTAAAAAATTCCACTACAACCAGGATACCTTCAGTTCAAAGGCACAACTTGATTAAATTCACATCCTGTGGTCATTTGTTGAGTTCACAGAACAATGGTAAATTTAGTTACTGGGAAAACAAAAAGCCATTGTTCCTTTTCATTAATTCTCTTCCTTGTTGCAAGTTTAAACACTGGTTATCTCAAAATCCACGGTTTACATATAAGAGAAAAGCATGATATTAATACACAGACATCAAAAAAGCCAGAAATACATATATATATATAAACACAAACTTATACATAACACAGGGAGGGGCAAACGTAGGTTTATCGCTGTTCATATGGAAAATAACTCAATAATTAATAAATAATGATGATGAAAGAATAAGCCCTGTGTTTAGTGTGCTCATCACTGTGAGTCTACTTTTGCTCCACCCTGTATAGTCAACTAATACTAGCATTTAGCCCATGTTTGTATTGACAGCACTAAACCACAGAACTTGTTTTTATGAAGAGGATTACCAAAACTGATCAAAACATCAGCCTACCTCTCTCGACGATTCTGCCTTGGAACAAACTTTACAACACATAGCAGGTGGCAGAATTTCACAAACCTTTAGGATTCTGACAATAAATACGTGGCATGCTGTCCATGGAAAGTGGACGGACTCTGGAAACGGGACAGTTAGCTCTGAATGTCAGTTACACACCTCCACCAGAGCTGGCCTCGCTGGGGTGGACTCAGGTCCTTCGCTGTTTTCTCCTCTAGACTTTCTACGTTCCTAAAGGTTAGGCACCCAAGGAAACTCCCTCTTCATGTCACCAAGACACAGCCATGCCTGGGACACACTGAAGCTCAAAATACACTGACTAAATGGAGAGAATCAGCCTGTTATCAGTGCAAGTGGAGTTCTTGGGTGCTGTGAGGAAAAGAATTTCCTGAGGCACCCACGGATGATGGGGTTTCATGGATAGCTTTATTGATGATGTAAAATTAAGGCCCCATCTCTGTCTGTCTGACCATGGAGGAAGTCCAGTTGTGTCCAGCAGGGCCACAATTAAGGCCACTGCCCAGAATGTCTGTTCCATAGCAAAGCCCAGTCCAGTCCAGCGTCTGGCTGGCTTAGCATGTGTTTCCAGCTGCAGGTTGTGTGAGGAGTCCCCGCAGCCATGGTCCATGAGGCTGCATAAAGCCACAAGGCTATGGATAGAACAGGTAAGTGCGATATACAGGTGACTTCGGGTCACAAAGCAAGAGAGAGCAAGAGTGAACAAAGGAGAAGGAACTCTTTAGGGATTTTAATCAGGAACTTCATCAAATTAACCAACTCTCCAGGATCTCCACCACTTCTGATGAGGCCCACCCTCTAGCCAACCCATTGCACCCCAGGCTAGACACTCAAGCAAGCACCTCCCTATGACACCCCAACTTCTACTGTGCATGTACTTCTCCACCTGTGCCTGTCTGCCCCCCCTCCCCCCAACAATCCAGTATCTGAGGGGGAGAAGGAGGGGTAATAATCCCCTTGGAAGGACAATGCTGCAATTCCTGGAGTGTGAAGCTGTAGCTTCCATGTTCCCAGGGGACATGACTAACAATTTCTGACTTCCACTTTGCTCTCTTCCCTTTATTATTAACTAGAGGCCTGGTGCACAAAAATTTGTGCAATCGGGGAGGGTCCCTCAGCCCTCAGGTGATGTCCACCTGCTGGCTTAGGCCTCCTCCCCAGGTAATCGGGCCTAAGCTGGCAGTCAGACATCCCTCTGGCAGCCCTAGAGCCCTTGGAGGATGTCCACTTCCCAGCGGGAAACAGGCATAAACTGTAGTCAGACATCCTTAGCGCTACTGAGGAGGCAGAAGAGGCTCCCACCACCACCACTGTATTGGCAGCCATCAGCCTGGCTTATGGCTGAGCAGAGCTACCCTGTGGGAGCATAATGACCACCAGGGGCAGCTCCTTCATTGAGCATCTGCCCCCTGGTGGTCAGTGTGTGTCACAATGACCAGTCATTCCCAGCCGTTCTGCTGTTAGGGTCAATTTACATATTACCCTATTATTATAGAGGACAGAGGCCTGGTGCATGGGTGGGGGCCAGCTGGTTTGCCCTGAAGAGTGTCCCAGATCAGGGTGGGGGTCCTCCTAGGGTTCCTGGCCAGCCTGGGAAGAGCCATTTTCAGACTGGCCACACCCCCTTCAGGGTAGGGGTCCCTGCTGGTGTGCCTGGCCAGCCTGGGTAAGAGGCTGAAGGCTGTTTGCAGGCTGCCACAGCCCCCAGCCACCCAAGCTCCCAGTGAGGCTAGCTAGAAGCAGGTATCTGGGATTTATTTATCTTCTATAATTGAAACTTTGTTGCCTTGAGTGGAGGCAACAGCCAGCCTAGGCAGGCAGCTTCCTCCATCTCTGAGGCAATGAAGCCTCCTGTTTGCTCCAGCTCCGTGGCTTCTATAATTGAAACTTTGTTACCTTGAGCAGAGGCAACAGCCAGCCTAGGCAGGCAGCTTCCTCCATCTCCGGGGCAATGAAGCCTCCTGTTTGCTGTAGCTCTGTGGCTGCCGGCCGCCATCTTGGTTGGGTTAATTTGCATATAGTCACTTTGATTGGCTGGTGGGCATGGCTTGGGATGTAGCAGAGTGATGCAATTAGCATATTACTCTTTTATTAGATAACTAGCTAATTACACCAATAAAAACTGTACCCTCTGAACAAGTAAACACAGGGAGGTGTGAAATCAGACCTTCAGCCAGCTCCCAGTTGCTCAGGTCTCCTTGAAGAACAGACTCATCACACTCCCCATCCTCTTCCTTAAGTTCTGAGAAGCATGGTTCCACTTTCCCAACATGCCAGACCCTCCTTAACCGATACCGAGCCTCGACAACCTACCAGGTGATTCCAGATGTTACAGGAGTGTTTGGAGAGTGATGTGTTTGTATGATTTTTTTCTTTTAAATGTTTAATAGTCTGGTATTTGGGCTGAATGTTTTAATCAGAATTCAGTGTTGGGAAGTACATGAGCAAAACCCTCCCATTTTCTCTCTTCTATAATGAAATGTATCTGGGTTCACTGCCAGAATTCTGTGTTCCTTACAGTTGTCAACACGTTAGCATTAATGTTAATAACTTTTTTAAACCACTCAATGTCCCTTCAGTGACTCAGGTAGATGACAGAGGGCTGCTGCTTTAGGCAACTACTTATCGATTAAATTTTTAGGGTACTTTGTATGCTAGAGAAGAAAGGTTGAGAGGTCAAATAGCAGAGGACATTTTAAAAGATTCCTCATCCTCTCATATAATTTCCAGAGCCATGCCTACCACCAATGCAGTAGCATTTGTTTATTCTGAAGACACATAAAAATTGGTTTGGAATATAGACACTTCTGTTCATGGACCTTCCATTTGTGAAATGTTTAAATCTTTGCCCAAGTTATCATGAGATTAATTCTTTTTAACAAGAGAAACCTGTTAAAACATTAGTTATGTATGTAGAAAGTTATCACTAAAATAAAAGGCTTGTAGGAAAGAAATGGTATCTATCTTATTCACCATATTATAGGTTTACTGAATGACAGTGAATTCTCTGAGTCAACAAATACTCAATCATCTATACCAATGGAAGGGTACACTGGTGTGGAAAACACAAGTAAAAACAGCCTTAATATAGTGAGAATTCTGTATGTAAAACAGGCAAAACTGAACCCACCTTACTGGGTTGTTGTGAGGATTAAATGAACTATGAAAAGCTGTAGCCTGGGGGTTGACCCATAATAGCTCCTCAAAGCTAAATGCTATTATTATAATCATCATCATTATTATCATTTGTTATGCATTATATTATCCTATAAGGTTGATATGGTGGTCCTAATTTTGATGATGAAATGCCATGCAGCACACTGAGGCCAAGAAACTGGCTCAGTCACAAAGCTGGTAAATGATGCCCAAGGAATCCAAGCCCAGGTCAGCCCTGATGTGCAAGTTTCAGCTCCAACTGCCACATGATGCTGCTTTAAAAATAGGGACCCTTCTTCTAGAAATTAACACCTTGCACTGATAGCTTGAGAATCCTAAAGGCAGATCAGATAGCAAAAGCAGAGGAGAGAGGAGGCAAAGGGAGCCAGGAAAAGGGCAGGCACTTTGCAACCAGACGTCACTGGGTTCAGATCCAGCTGTGTGACCTTCAAAAGATTATGTGATCGCCCAAGTCTGCCTTCTAATTTGTAGAATTGGGATAATCATACCAGTCCTGGCAGTAAAGAGGCAAGGATGAGACATAAATGTAAAATACTTAGTCCAGTCCTTGGCACACAGCAAGTGCATCACCTTTACATGTCCTCAAATCTTCGTGGCATAGAGAAAAAAAACCCTCCCAGAATTTTAATTCTCAACTTTTTCCCCCCAAAGACTACTATATCTCAAGAGATGTGATAAAATTCTCCCCCAGGAGTCAAATAACTTTTATTGCAAATAATTTTTCTTGAATCATAAATATCTTTACACACATATATCATTTGCCTCTATACACATAAAAATGATAGTTATATATGCTATATATAATGTTTTGCACACTCTTTGGCACTTCCAAAGGGAAAAAGAAAAGAGTATAATGAAAATTAAAATTAAATAGAAAAGAATAGGAAATTTGTATAAAACAAGAAAACTCACTTTCCTGGAGCACCATCAAGCTGCAAAGTGCTTAAAGTACAGCTCGCTACACATACACACATATACCAGCATTAAAAAAAGGGGGTGGGGGGTAAACAAGGAGACATATAGCCCAAAGGAGAAATGACTACTGTTTTCTTTAAACCTGGTAATCAGATAAACATTCAAATCTATAATAAGACAACATGCAAGAAAATGTACTGGATTATTTCACAAAACAAAAACCAAAATAAAGCACATTCATAAATGCACTATAAGCCAGGCGCTAGGTCACTTTCGACTCCCCACTGAAGTAATCAAATAGAGATTAACATGCCTGTCAGCTAAGATCAGGCTGTCAAAAAATGAAAGCTTTAAATTACACTTGTCCTTACCCCAGCTAATTAAAATACATTTTTCTCCTAAATAATAAAGAGCATTGCACAGACTTTAATAAAACAATGTTTAATTTTGCTTAAGTGCTAACGGGCATTTTTAAGCAGATTAAAGCACGGAATTCAAAGCCACCAGAAGAAACCGTCCAAACTGAAGTAAGACCATGTCTTTCTTTTTACCCAACAAAAATTCCTACAAAACGATAATCAAAACCTTTTCGTAAACAGCTTAACTGCTGCCTCTCAAATCAGATTACATTTCAAGTGATCTGAAACCAAACTAAAAGAGTATTTTATGAGCATGGTTCTCATTTTTTAAAATAACAGGAGGACTGCTCTTTGAGATACTGAGAGAGAAAGACCCCAAAGGGCTCAGGAATGCAAGTCACTGAATCTTGCCCTGGCCAGTGCTGTTCAGTGGTCAGAGACTCAGCCCAAACACTGAAGGGTGGAGGGTTTGACTCCCAGTCTAGGGGACATACCTGGGTTGCAGGTTCAATCACTGGCCCTAGTCAGGAGGCAACCAATCAATGTGTCTCTCTCACATCCATGTTTCTCTCTCTCTCTCTCCTTCCTTTCTTCCCTCCCTCTCTTTCCCCACCGCCTTTCCATTCTCTCTAAAAATCAATGGAAAAAATATCCTCAGGTGAGGGGTAACAAAAAAAAGTCAGTGAATCATTCAATCCTCTAGCCATTATTTTGAAAGAGAAATAAACTGAGGTGGAGGAGGGAGACTAGGAAAAAAGGGGGTACACTTGACCAAGACCCTCAGGAAGAAAACAAAGCATCCAAGAGAAATCCTGCAGAGAAATATTAACAATGAAGTGTCAAACACCTACTAAGATTAGGGAGGGCCCCATACTCCTCCCAACATACTAGTATATGGAGAAGATACATGTGGGATATTGAACCTATTCACATAGGAAAATGAGTTGTCCCAGCAGTATCGGTTCCAGGTACATTTTTCAGAACTTTACTGTCATTACATAAACTGAATGAACTGTTTCACAGGACTTTCAAGTCCAGCAGAAAGGCACGACCATAGTTCATAACCCAGGCATCGGTATTTCAGAACTGAAGACATTTTACAACTGAGATGGGGCACAAGTTTCCCAACTTACACTCCACGTGGAAAGGGGGAGGATGCTTCCCAGGGAAGTATTTACTGACTTTAAAGAATGAAATGCTTTTGAAACACATCACAGGAATAAATATTTTCAACAAAGTACATTATTCAGGATTGTATTTTGAACTAGGGGCCCGGTGTACAAAAATTTGTGAACTCAGGGAGGTCCCTCAGCCCGGCCTGTGCCCTCTCACAGTCTGGGACCCCTCGGGAGATGTCCACCTGCTGGCCTGCCTGGCCAGCCTGGGTAAGGGGCTGATGACTGTTTGCAGGCTGGCCAAGCCCCCCAGTGGGAACCCTCATCCCGTGAAGGTGTGGCCAGCCTCGGAGAGGAGCTGAGGGCCATTTTCAGGCTGCCCTCAGTCCCTTCAGGGTTCAGGTTCCTACTGGGGTGCCTGGCCAGCCTGGGTGAGGGGCTGAGGGCCGTTTTCAGGCTGCCCACAGCTCCCATGGATCCAAAGTCCCAGTGAGGCTGGCTGCAATCAGGTTTCTGGGGTTTATTTATCTTCTATAATTGAAACATTGTTGCCTTGAGCAGAGGCCCGGCCAGCCTAGGCAGGAAGTTTCAACTCCATTGTTGGTGCAATGGAAGCCTCCTGTTTGCTCTAGCTCCGCTCCGTGGCTGCTGGCCGCCATCTTGGCTGGTTTAATTTGCATACAGCTTCTCTGATTGGCTGGGGCGTGGCTTGACTCAGCAGAAACAACAGGCTAGAAAGAGATGAACAAAGGCAGATACACCCACAGTGCTTGGCTAAGTCACACTCAGGTCAGAGGACTGAGAAGTAAGGTGCTGCTGAGGCCTTGTCCACTTCCAAGGTGCATGAAAACACCGTTGATGGCAATTTCCAAGGACCTGGATGCTCAGTATTTCCTGGGCTGCTGCAAAACCTGGGATTAAGGATGAGATTTCTGTCTCCTGGTCCCACATCTATCTTTATAAGAAATTAGAGGCCTGGTGCATGAAATTTGTGTAAGAGTAGGCCTTCCTTCTCCCGGCTGCTGGCACCAGCTTCCCTCACAGCCCCAGCTTCATCCAGAAAGACATCTGGTCTAATTAGCATATTAGACTTTTATTATTACAGATTTCTTCTAATTAATTCCCTTTTAATGTACATGAATTTTGTGCACCGGGCCACTAGTGTTTATTATAAATATGATGTTCTATTACTTGTGGGTAATTTCAGTGAGTCCCTGGTCCTTGTAGCCAAATTTGTTACCTTCTGTACTCTAGACTTTTCCCCAATTCAAAAAGTGTTTCCATAAATTTGTACATAGTATTAAGTGTCATAACATTGCATATTTTGGGTCCATAAAATGATGCAACCTTCATTTCCTAAACTCAGATGTCAATTTTTATTTTTTCCAATCCACCACCACCCCACCCCATCTACACTTTTCTCCTCACACTCTTAGATATACTAGGTCTGGGTCAAGTAGTAAATAAGGCTAGATACCTTCTAAGTCTAATTTCCTTCTACCTTTAGGGCAAAATACGGGAACAACTAAGAAGGCAATTAATTAGCAAAGCAATTGGAGGTAATTTTCACAGTAGCCATCAAAAGTACAAATGGAATGCCATGTGTCCATGTAATCCTCCTTCTGGATACCATCTGACAGAAATATGGAAACTGGAGGCAATCATTAAGTTAATCAATAAATTATTAAAATACATCCACAGAATAGAAGTGAACCCAGAATTGAAATAAACTAGCATATTTTTTAATGAGGTGGATCTATGAGAAATGACCTAGAATGAGAGCTGTGAATATTTGTAATGTGTACATTTTACCACAAATATATTCAGAAAATACACAGAAGTAAAATATGCATGTAATATATATTATTTTGTAGAAGCTAAGTTTATAGAATAGTATACCTAGCTACCACATATTACATGTAAAACAATTATATTTTGGAAAAAAATCTGTGTATTGTTATGCACAGAAAAACATCTGGAAGGATACACACCAAAATGAAGGGACACTCTGGGAAACAGAAATTGCGAGTTTTTATTTTTACCTACTTGATACAAAAGTATTTATTGTATCTCTACAGTTTAAAAACTTCGTTAATAAAATAAAGACGGATCATGACAATAGCAATGTTGTTCAAAATGCTATGAAATCCTTGACATTTAAAAGACAAAAAAAATCAGCATTCAGATTATCAAATTAAATTCGTAGAGATTCACTTTTCCCACATTTCCATGAAATCAAAACTAGCTCTATGAAGAGATCACATATTTAACAACCCTAGGAAATTCTCATATCTATGTTTAGTATGAAAGGTAAGTATGAAATCTAGAAGTCATTCCCGAGCTCCAGTGCACCCACAAACAATGAGAAAGTTACTTACTCTTAACTTCCCTCTATCCCACAACTTGCGCTCAGCCAAGTACCAAATATCACAATAAGGCAGTGGTTCTCAACCTTCCTAATGCCGCGACCCTTTAATACGACTCCTCATGTTGTGATGACCCCGAACCATAAAATTATTTTCGTTGCTACTTCATAACTGTAATTTTGCTACTGTTATGAATCATAATGTAAATATCTGATATGCAGGATGTATTTAGGCGACTCTTGTGAAAGGATCATTCGACCCCCAAAGGGGGTTGAGAACCGCTGCAATAAGGTGATCATGGCACCCAGAAGACAAAAGGCAAAGGATAACACACACGTCTAAGAAATACTAAACTGTAACATAGGTGTTAAGATTAGTTTATAGATATACTCTGGGATTCTGCAAACATTTAAGTGTAAGAAAAATACACATACACACTCTGTCCAGAAATGATAAAGTATGCTAGATGCTCAGTGTGCACCAAATTCTCAAGAAACAAATCACTTTGCCTAGCAAGTATTAATTTAAGACTTTTACTTTTATTTTATTTTTCTTACCCTAAACAAATTAAATGTGAAAGTGCTGGGAATGCTAAAAAAAAAAAAAAAAAGTATCAATTTCTAAAAATATCAATTTATTTTTTCTTTAAAAAAAAAAAGTCCTATCCCATTTAAAATTACACTTTTACACCAAAATTCAAACAGTATCTAGCCCTGGGTGACGAGATAACTAGTGATCCCCGCCTTCCCTCCCCCACCCCCTGCTGCTTTTTACTCCTCTGAATCATACAAGTTTTCTATAATGATCATTTAAATTACTTGTATAACATTTAGGAAGTTTAAAATAAATCAGCTTGGAGCTGTTGTTGGGTGTTTTTCCTGTTTGTGTTTTTTGTTTTTAGGGTTGTTTTTTAATAACTCCGAGGTCTAGGCAACATTCTTGTCACATTCTTCCCTACATGAGAAAGAAATGTTGGCTAACCACACAGAAAGGGCACTCCACAATTCTAATCCATGCACAGATCTGTCTTCCTTCTTGAAATAAAGGGAGCATCACAGCTTTAAATCTGTAAATTTCTAAAGATAACACTCAATCCTCTTCCCACATCTAAAAGCATATGTTTTATAAGGGCTTTTCCCACAAACTTTGCAACCTAATAAATGGTATATTTGCACATCTCCTGCCTTCTACTATTTCTTCCACTAGTATGTGATAAACTAAAGAACAATGGGCATATTCTGTCAATAATTATTAGGCTGGCAATTTTTTTTTAAGAAACTGACCATAGAACTAGTAGTGAAATGTTGCTGGATTGACTTCAAAGTAATGAAATGTTCATAGCTGTCTAAGCACCAATCTACCAGCAATCCACCCAAAAACTGGTGATAGACGTCACTTTTTAGGGCTGTGATAACTCTACTTCACCAACTTCTAGGCGGCAGGAGAAATAAGCACATATGCATGCAAACAATCTATATTTTTAATGTGGTGTTGAGGTTTACAATCTGGAGGAAAACACCTCAAGGCTAGAAAGGACTAGCATTACACATACACACACACACCCCTTCACCCTTCAAAGGTGACATCAGAATCAACATCTTTAGATTTTTTAGCAAGTTAACATTTTTAAAGTCATTTTTCGACTGAAAATCACTGATGGATAGTGCACACAACCAATTAGTTTATGAAACCTATAATCAACCACACTACAGCAATCAGGGGAAGGATCATTGGATGGACATTCAGCTCCCCGAACGCAAGTTAAAAACAAAAGTTAAACGAGTGACTAAGAATGTGTAAGCATCCTCCTTGAGCTAAATAAGGCTGCTGTGGTAGTGAGCGGGCAAAGATGGCCGCAAGAACTCCTCCCATCCCTACTCAGTGTCCCTTTACCATGCGATTCCACTGCTCCTCCCAACAAGGGGGAATCAATTTCCCTTGACTCTGAGCTGGCCTTGGGATGGCTCTAACCAACTGAGTGAGGCAGAGGGGCCCTGTGTCCTTGCAGCTTCGCTCCAGCTATCTTGGAACACTGCTACACACAAGGAATAAACTACAAGCGAGCCTCCTTGACTATGAGGAAAGATAGGGTCAGCCAACAGCCAGCACCAACCACCAAGCACACAAGTAAGACCATCTTAAAATAGGTCTCTCCCCTCCCCCCGCCACCCCAGCTAGCCAAGGACTTGCCCTAAGTGAGGCCAGCACAATTGGCCAGCCAAGCCAATCCCAAATTGCCAACCCACATAACTGTAAGCAAATAAAACGGGTGGTTTGTTACACAGCTACACATAGCTGATACAGGGAGCATCAGAACCTACACTCAAGAGAAAGGAGGCTTTCAGGATGTCAGAGGCACTCTTGAAGGCAAAGCTTCAGCTGCCCACCTCAACAAAACGCTGCCACTAAAACTCTCTGGGGGGAAAAATTACTACTTGCATTGATCCCTTGCTGAGCCCCTGAATTTTTAATCTTGGACATGTCCCTGAGTTCTTCCTCTCTTCCTATTCCTTCCTGCTCAGGTCTGAAGTCTCCTGAGGCCCCGGGCCAGTCTCTGGCTTCCAGATCTGATTTTGGAATCCTACCCCCGAAGCTACCCCTCACCCTCTTAGTCTACCACCGGCTTTTGCTTTTGCTGTCTCTACCTCTAGACAAGCAGCTCATTGTCATCTACAAACATCAGTCCTGCATAATCTCATTACTTCAATGAAATAGTGATGCTGAATCTATTAAAAATAAGTGTAAACAACACTGACTTTAAACAACTCACAGCACTGTTCAGGCTAGGGTCGTTTTGTAATGTTGAGTAATTATTCCAGGAAAAACACAACTGCTTAAAACATCTCTGGAAGTATCTGAAGAGCAAATTAACGTCACATTAGAAAATCAGTCCCATTTCTTCACAGGAAAGCTGATAGAAATGGGTAATTTTTCAACTTTAAAATAAAACGTAACTATAAAGTATAAGTGGACTCTCTCCCACCAGGTCCTCTTGAAGGAAGCAATACTTTACATATAATAACTTGTGATATGGTAAATTTTAAGGTCAGCCATCCTTCATAAAGATCACGCTTCATATTTTTGTCACTCTTACTTCCAAGTAGCTCCAAGAGACAAAGGAATATTTAATTTTTAAACAACAACATACAACTGAAAACAATTCACTCTTCACCTGGGAAACTAAATGGGCTATCACCTATAAGCACAGCAGGACAACTGCCGGGTTGTAACTTTTACATATTCTTTTTTTAAAAAAAAAAAAATGTTGTTATTGATTTTAAAGAAAGAGGAAGGGAAAGGGAACAAGACAGAAATAGCTATGCACACCCTCTAGTGGGGATCAAGCCTGCAATGGGGCATGTGCCCTGACAGGGAATCAAACCCTGACATCCCGGTGCACAGGACAACACTCAGTCCACTTAGCCATACTGACCAGGCAACTTTTACCTATTCTAGTGACTGCACATCAGCCATCCCCCTTTCCCCGTAAAACCATTTAAGCAAATATATAAGCTACAAAGCTGCCTATATTTATAATGGGCATTAAAGACCAGGACATGAAATTATAGCCCTTAAAAAGGTCTTGCTGCTTCTACAGATACAGGAAGATGACTATGGATAAACTGGGAGGCTCATTATCTCTTAGCCCGAGAGACTGTCACTTTTTAAACACCGATGAACGTTTATTTTAGTGAAGATAAATAACCTCGCTCCAATCTTGCCTTATGCCAAAAACAGTAAGTTTGTCCTAATGATCACAACTTGAAACTACACAGAAACACTTGCCCCAGCCCTATTTCAGCCACCCAGTGCCCAGGAAAGATGCCATATTAAAAATGTTTCCACATCAACCCTTGTTGAAGGTCAGGCACTGGATTTAGGGCCCCAGAAACTTGAAAGGGCGTCTACAAGGAAAAATAAGAAAGGATTACATAGTAAAACATTCTCTTTCACGGCCCCAGTCACCCACGGCCGCTAAATGTGAGAAAGTAGAGACTGTTCCTGAATTGCCCCAAATTAAACCCAGTTAATCTGCCTACACAGATTTTATTTTTCATCCCTCAGTTATTAATTCCCTTTCCTAACAAAGCAGGTATCCTGCCCAAACAGTGGTTGCTGAGTTTGGATTTCTATTAAGGTACGGACTTACCAGGGGATGTTTCATTTACCCTGTGATATATAACTTGGGCTATTCATCCTTTAAGTACTCAAACACCAACATGTTTTAAACTCAAAGGAAGGAAAGAACCATGATTCCAAGACATGGTTTAAGTGATATACATAGTAATTTTTGTAAGTAGAGTTAATTTCGCAACGTCTTTGAAATTTCATTTTTTTAAAAACCCTCGTCAGGTCCTTCCACACAACACAACAGAGGATAAACTACAGGGATTCTGTCTACCACATCCAACCCCAAGACTCTTTTGCGATTTCTTAAGAAAGGGTAACCTTTTGATACTTCTGACAGTACCAGATTTCATTTGGGAGGAGTCTCTTGTGTTTACCGTAATCACAGTTCACCAGAACGAGTTAAGTGGGTACGATAAAAACTCGTGCTCCATAACTATCTTCCGTAACGATCTTCCTACGTCAACAGGGGTGTCTGTTTCACCACACACAGGAAGAACGACTGTTCTTCTGAAAATATGAATCAACTGGCTTTCCAACAGGGCACAGAGTAAAAATGAAAGATGATTTTTTTAAAATCAGGTTAGCACTGCCTGACCCCTTTTTGCACTTCTAGGTCAGTGGCCCTGCCTTCCCGCATCATCAGGAGGTGGCCTCGGGCCACTTACAGCCGCCACAGTGACATTTCTGTAACGTTTCTGAGAAAGGACCACTAGGCGCTGCCTGACAGGACGCTTTGTGGTGATAGAAACAGTCTGTATCTGCACAACCCAATAAAGTACCTTATGGAGTAAAGACAGTTACAGACTTAAAAGGAAATACATAACATACAGTTCCTCGGTGCAGTGGCCACATTTGCCTACTGAGCACATGAAATGTGGATACTCCAACTGAGGAACTGTATTTTATTTAATTATTTTAAAGAGTTTATTTTTTCAAAGCAGTTTTAGATTCACAGCAAAACTGAAACTTGAGATTTCCCATGCATCCCCTCCCCCCACACATGCACAGCCTCCCCCATTACCCCCATTATCAACATCCCACACACAAAGTGGTACACTGGTCACAACTGATGAACCTACACTGACATGCCATCATCACCCACAATCCACAGCTCACACTGGGATTCACGCATGTACAGTCTATGGGTTCGGACAAATGTATAATGACATATCCGTTACTATAACAGCATACAGAGTAGTTTCACTGCCCTAATATTACTGTTTGCTCTGCCTACTCAGCCCTCTCCCCTCCCCAGATTTATTTAATTTAAATAGCTACATGTGGCTAGTGACCACCACACTGGACAGCGTGGAACTAGACAGTCTGATAGGAACGCTGTTTCCACTCTGATTATTCAAAGTTAGCCTGGCAGAAGGGATCCGGCTCCGGCAATGACCAGCAGAGACTCCTCTACTTCACATGCTTTCCTCCCTCTCAACTTGCTGCTCCTTGGCGTTTTACTTTCTCTCTTTCTCTTTCTCTCTCCCTCTCTCTCCCTCCTTTTCCTCACTGATTGATTATAACCATAGATTAAAAATAGTATTGTAACAAACCACACAAAAGATGAAGCTTGAAATGAAGCTATTTTATGTTTATATACCACCTGGTTTACATGTTAAATAAACATGCCCTGGTGAAGGGAAAAAAATTATATATATATATATATATATATATATATATATATATATATATAATGTCTAAATGAATAAATAAGAGATTTACTATGATATCTACACAGTAACTGTATTTCTAAAGACATATATCTTTAACTTTATTAAAACGGTAGTTATAAAATTCACTGAGTCGATATTTTTCTAACTTCTTCCTTCTCACCAGTGAGGACTCAATGTGGTGTAAGTAGAAGAAAATAGTGAACTAGGTAGAAATCATGGGCCTGAGATTCTACGGACTTCTGGACCACAGACAACTGACTTCAAATTAGGATGTTAGGGTTTTCAGTTGTGAAGCGAAGGAGCAGGAATGGATTTTCTCTTCAGTCCCTTCCAAAATTAAATTTCAGTCTCCCTCTATGTTTTATGTCATTTCTCACTTAGGAGCTGACTGAGAAAAGCCAGCATGGACCTCTCATTCCTTCTTCCAAGCACTCTCTTCCCCTGCATTCTAGAGTCACCCCACAATTAAGCCAAGGGGATGGTGACACTGGGAGGGAAGGGAGAGAAGGGAGGGAGGGAGGGAGGGAGGACCTGCCCACCATAGGGAAGGAGGAAGAGAGAATGAACAAACCAGATAATTCAAATTAAAATGTAAGCAACACAAGATAGGTCAATAAGCACTAATCCAGAAAATACAATACTTTTTCAACCCCCAAACTAAACAGACCAGCAGGAACAAAAGCAATTGGAACATCCCTGTTACAAACCCTGGCACAAACTGATGCTACCAGTTCAAAACAATATCACAAATTCTTCTAGCACCTCAACCATCAATAGAGTGATTGTGAGAAGTCTCAGAATTGTCACAAGTCACTGGCTTCAAAATACTCCCCCAATGAAGATCTATCCCTCATATGACAGAAAGCCCTCAAACCTACTCACCACACCAGTTCTGAGAAACCTGAACCCTATAAATGTCACCAAAATATTTATTTTCACCTAATGGAAGAACTGAATGAGCACCCCTAATAGCAGGCCTCTGAGAGTTATAATAAATGCCACTTATTTAGAAGTTTGAAAATAAAACTATCTTAAAATGATGTTTTCCCATAGCTCAAAATATACAATCAGCTTAAAAGGTCAATTCATCTCACTCTTCAATATCCAAAAAGTTTCTTAAAGCTAAGCCAGACTTTCTTCTCAAATAACTGTTTGGCAAGTGAGAAGAAACATGAAATATATCAGCATTTACTCACATCAGATTCCAAAGTGTTTATCTAAATCAATTCTAGAGCTAAAGCACTGCCAATCCGTTCTCTAAAGAACTGCTATTTCTCCTTGCCTTCCCAGTTAAGCCAAATGTAAAATGCCTTTTTAATCAATACACTGAATTCTTATTTAGCAGCAAAAACCTGACCAATGGATAGCAGATCTGGGAAAAGAAACACTTGAAACACTTGAATTACTTCAACTATCTTGGAGTTGTTTTGATATAATTTCAACAAAGCTGTCCTTGGGCGAAGGGGTAGAGGAATGTACAATCTCACATGATAACATGGAGAATTCTATTTAAATAGAAAAATAAGTTCCCCCAAAAAATAAACCATAAAGGAGTTGTAACACCTATTAGATTGGTTTTCACTTTAAAAGGCCCAGTTCTATGGTTTAGCATGCGCCACACCACTACTATCACCCTTGGTCACTTGTCATTTACAAAAATGCAACTCCTGCCATCATAACACGTGAAAATCACTTGTCCTGACAGTCTGCTCCTGAGTTTCACTTCAGCGGTCCTGATTTCTACCCAGCAAGAGGCCCCACAGACTTCCTCAAGGTCATTATATATAAATACATACGCAAAAGCGAGGGCATTGGGTCTACTTAAGAACGGACAGCTCTCCAGGCAGACAGCTCTGAGGTGTTAATTCTTAATTCCTCCAATAATCCAAGTAAGAACTGAAGTGGGTCGTGGTTATGGAGGAATTGAGGGAAAAAAGAAAAGAAAAGAGTGACAGAGAACTCAGAGACATGGACAGCGGTGCGGTGATGGCCGAGGTGGAGGGGGTTGGGTGGAGGAGAAGGAGCACACAGAGAGGATACATGGTGACGGGAAAAGTAGAATAAATGCATGAATGAGTGAATGAATGAACGCTGACTTGGCGGGGGTGAGGGGAGAAGAAGAAAGCACAGCTCTAGAGAAAAGGAGAGCCCCGTTGGGACTTCCCCATCCCACTCTGAGAAGCCTAAGTCGGTGGTTCTCAACCTTCGGGCCCTGTAAAACAGTTCCTCATGTTGTGATTCAACCATAAAATTATTTTCGTTGCTACTTCATAACTGTAATGTTGCTACTGTTACGAATCATAATGTAAAGATCTGATATGCAGGATGTATTTAGGAGATCCGGTGAAAGGGTCGTTCGACCGCCAAAGGGATCGCGACCCACAGGTTGAGAACCGCTGGCCTAAGTGCAAGCATGGCACAACTGTGGCAGGGAGCTGGGCTCCTTTAATCCGGAGTCAGATGACCTCGGGCAAGCCAGGCCTCTGCCTGCCCGCCTGCCTGCCTGCACAGCACAGGCAGGTGGAAGCACTCGAAGTGCTTACTCTTGATCTGGGAGGATTAATAAACTAATTTCTACAGAGCCCTTTAAGCTGATTGGCCTAAACGCAACTAAATCAGCATCATCATTCGCCATGGACAAGATCAAATCTTCAGGAAACACACAGACAAATTTTTAGGAGTCAGGCAATGTTCCTCTTCCACAAGGAGGGAGTATTTGTCCCCAGAATTCAGACTTTCATCCAGAAAACACCTATTGGACACTTATTGGGATGTGGAGTGTGGAGGCAAGGGATGCTGTACTCAAGGAAGAACTGAGAATTAACATCTAGTGCCAGGATGGGCAAGCAGGCAAACAATTTTCATATACAGGGTGTCCCAAAAAAATGTGTGTACACTTAAATAGCTGACAGCTCAATTCTGAAAATGAAATGTATTTTAATAAATACTGCCTTTATAATTGTTCAGAATATATGTATACCTTTTGGGGGGGAGGCACTCTATAGTGTCAGCACTAGCAGGGGGTGAACTATCCAACAGAGCAAGGGGCAGAGGCAAAGGAGGCTCAAGGGCAGAAAAAGTTAATGTGAAGAGGAATCATTTACTCCCAGTCCTATAAGGGAGCCACGATCAGCGTGTGTTCAATTTAAGAGCTCGTATCAAGTTGTATGTTTATGATGCATACACTTCTCCACATGCATATTACACCTCAGTAACGGTGAGACAACTGGAGAGACAAGCTCTGCATTAAACAGATGAAGACGAAAGGGAAGGATGGCGGGTGGTTTTCCAAGCAGGACTGCACTTACCTAGCAGAGGCTAGGAAAGCATGAAGTGTTTCAGCAACCACAAAGGTTCCCTCCCACTGGCTGGGGGGTCTGTGCTGAGAATGGCAATGACAAGGTATGACGGGAAAGGGAGGTGTAGGAGACAGTTCCCAAAAGACCTTACACACTGTGCTTAGGGCTAATCTTGAGGATGATGGGAAAGCCACTCAAGGGGGTAACTGATAAAAAGTTTGGCATAGCAACATCACTTTGGAGCCAGACATACTAGAGCTAGAAGCATGAATGGAGACAAGAACCTGGTAAGGAAGTTATTACAATAATCCAAGTAAGAACTGATAAGGGTCTGCACTAAACTGGGGATGGCCAAGAGGAAGGGTTAGAGGCAGATCAAAGAAGATATCAAATATGCAAAATATTTAGGACTGATGACCAATGAGATGTGGGAGACGGAGGAAGACGGGAAAGTGGAGGGTGGCCATGTTTCCGTTTCTCACTTGAGGGTCTGGAGGAAGGTGGAGAATGTTGAAGGAGTAGAACTAAGATTGAAGCAAAAATGGAGAGACAGTGAGTTTGAGTATGTCGTTCTATGGAATCCTATACAATAAAAGCATAGTTGTCTGGGAGTTCGACCAGGGGGCAGGGCTGGCCAGGAGAAGGGAGGGAGGCCCTGGTGGCAGCCACTAGGAACCCTACCAGTGCACAAATTTCATGCATTGGGCCTCTAGTATCTAAATAATAAAGACTTAGAAAAGGAAGCCCGCACACCAACCCAAGGATCAGGGAGACCCTTGGCAGGGCATTGTGGGTGGTGGTGGAAGCCTTCGAGAGGTAGAGAAGTGGACTCCCGGGCAGGGCCAGGCAGGAAAGGAGGAGGACAATGGACAGATGGTGTCAAGTCCCGCAGAGAGAGGAGAAGGGAGGACTGCCCGTCCACTGGCTCTGGCCTCAGGCAGGTCATGGCGATTGTGGAGACTGCAATTTTGGTTTCTTAGCAAAGGACAGAAGCCAGGTGGCTGTGGGCTGAGAAGTGAATGGGAGGTTCTTTCCAGAGCTCAGCTGTGAAAGGAAAGAAAGAGATAAGATAGTAAGCCTTGAGGAGGAAGGAGTAGTAAGAGTGTCTTGTTTTGTTCTCTTTTGTGGTTCAAGATAAGAGGGAGAGACTTGAGAATATTTATAAGCCAAGGGAAAAGCAGAGAGGGAAGGAAGGAAGGAGAAAGGGGAGCAATAGTGATGACTTTATCTGAAAACAAATGCCCGTCCTTTCACTCCCTGGGCCAGGGGATATTTCTTTCAGTCAGCAGCATTTCCTGCCAGCATGGCAGCCTCCGCGGGGCAGACGCAGAGGTGGGAGAAAAGTGCAGTCTTAGCAGGTTGTTCCGAGAGCCCTCTCATGACGGGCTGGTCCTCCCAGCAACCTTCCCGCAGGATGCTCTCACCACTTGTCAGAGGGCCATTTGGCACCTACATCCGGGAGCCGGCCAAAGCGCCAGGAGCTCCACAGGCCGCTCCAGCTTCCTCCCACAGCTGAGGTGCAGAGGTGCAGAGGCAGCCAGGCCCACCCAGAAAGCCACCTTCTCCTAGTCACCCACCGGAGGAGGAGAGGTCCAGGCACCCTCTTCCTCCTGCCTCCTCCCTGGCAGGAATGGAGCACAGGAACCTCTTCGAGCCACTCCAGAGTCTTGGCAGAGACAGGCTGGGCTCTCTCCTGATAGCCGGAATCGGATTAGCAAGGGCGGTTTAGAGGAGTTACGGCTAAGACTAACTGGGAGCACTCACTGTGCCAGGCGCTATTCTAAGTGCTTTACATTCTCTAGGTCCTCACAACCCTATTTTTATCACCTCAATGTTACAAATGAGGAATCTGAATGCAGACACATCTAAGCAATTTGCTCAAGGTCTCAAGGCCAATGGCTGCCATTGCCAAGATATGAAATAGACCAGGCCGTCTGACTCCAGAGCTCACAATGTTTTAATTTACTCTCAAATACCATAAAAAAACGTAGCCTACAGCAGACTATCCAAGTCAGGGAAGAAGTCATGTTACCAGTCATAAATCAAATGCATAAATAAAGTATGGCAGTAATTCTACCATAAGTTTCTTCTTACCCTAGAGATTGTTCGCACGTGGTAGTTTGAATGGTACATTTAAAAGAGCATTTTTGTGTGTGAATAGAATCAATGCCACTGAACTATACACTTAGCAAATGGTCAAAATGGTAAACACTCTGTATATCTGAGTATTTTATCACAATGATTTAAAAAATACGAAAAGAACATTTCTAGATACATTTTTCTCTTTTCCAAAAAAAAAAAAAAAAAGGTGAGATAATATAAAAATTAAAAGCCCTGTCTTAGGCCAAGCATCTCAAGCCTCTTTTAGTTAAAAACAAAAAGCATATGCCACCCTGGTTGGGTGTCCCCATTGGTTGGAAGGTCATCCCGTACACCAAAAAGGTTGCAGGTTTGATTCCTGGTTAAGGGCACATATCTAGGTTCCAGGTTCAATCCCCGGCAAGGACACTTACGGGAGACAACTGTTCCATGTTTCTCTCTCACATCAACGCTTCTTTCTCTAAAATCAATAGATAACATATCCTCAGGTGAAGGTTAAAAAGACAAACAAATAATATAAACAGCCAAACTAGCAAACTAGCAGCAGCAGCAAAGCAAGTGCAGTTTAAAGGACTCGGGGAGCAGAAGACCCCACTCAGTGCTGTTGCCCTGTGAGGTCCTTCAAAAAACAGCCGTGACCAAGATCCCTCCCAAGATCCCTCCCGAACATCTACAAAACCAGAGCCAAGCCCTACACCACAGAACTCCCCAGAAACTCGGAGGGCCCCGAGCAAGGCAGGCCTCATTTGGGGAAGAAAGGCTGCTGCTCCTTACAGAGCTCGCCATATAGCTATCACCTGGGCCTGAGGAAGACCCATGTGAATGGTTACACAAAGCCTCAGAGAGAATGGAACACAGTACCCAGAAGCCCCCTCCTCAAAGTATGGCTAGGAGGCTAGGAACCACATTTTTTTTTTGTTTAGGTGTTACTTCTAAATCATTCTAAATGACCACGCTGGACAAAAGTGAAACAACACTGGGAAATCAAGTGCAAAACTACAGAATGGCTCTTCCTGCAAAAAAATCAAAGAAAATCAAACATACTCTGAGGCACAGTTGTATGTATGGTTTCTCTGAGGAAAATCAGCAAAGATAATAGCTCTTGCCGGGACTGTCTGATTCAAACACAGAAACTGACGCTGCAATGACTACCAGTCTTTGTTCAAATTCCATCAGGGATGCCCAAGTCCACACTTAGATGACTCACCTTTTATTCTTTGGTTAGCGAATCAAGGTGATGGAAGCAATATCGCCAACAAATGAACTTTTCAGTTGGCCTGTCTTTGGGTACCTCTTATACTTCTAAAGAAGGAATGTGAGGTTGAGATGGGAGGAGGGGTGAGGAACAAAGATTAACAAGCCTAAAGAGTATAAAACAGGTTAGAAAGCCTCCAAAGAGCAGTCACTTGTACAGAAGACATAAACATTTGAAATCTACAAAGACAAGAATACCAATGACCAAAAGAAAATTTAATAATTTCACAACACTGTTAACCCCTCTCTAAGTACAAAGCTCCCTCCCACAGATTTTAATCATTTCTAGGTTATGTAAAACCTTCCGACTAGATTACCCCTAAGAGCATTACAAATTCTCCATTGATCTTTTACCACACAAGAACAATGCAACAAAGAGAAAACTTTATTTTTAGACTTGCAAAATCCTGTGTTTATTTTCCTAAAACATAAGTCAAACAACTGAACCTGCTTTGTTTGGATGTGAGCAAACCTATTCTCTCCTAATCCTGGGGCCCCAACCTCTGCCCAGAAGGAAATGAGGAAAAAGTGCACCGTGCCACGCTGCAAAGTTCAAGCACCTTGGCTTTCTGCGCCCAGCTCACACTGCTGGAGCCCTATCAGATGTCACCTGCTGAATGGGGGGGGAGGCAAAGGCTGTCCACCCACATCCACGTCCAAACTGGTTCAGTGTTTGAACTACTAACTTTTGCGTGTAATGTCTAAGCAAAAGGGCTTAACCACGGTTCACTCTTACTTACTGAACTAGCATTACATATTTAAATGGAAATGGGTTTGTAATTCTCTATAAACATAACCCTTACAAAACCCTATTTCAAGTATTTGATTTTTCAGTAACATGTCCACCATATAAGCCATCTCTTTTAGTTGGGAAAGTATGAGATAAAATTATAAAATCATTTGTTTATTTTAGAAGTTTTATGTATACACACACACACACACACACACACACATATATATACTAGAGGCCCGGTGCATGAAATTTGTGCATGGAGTGGGAGTGGGGCGTGGGGGTGGTGTGTCCCTCAGCCTAACCTGCACCTTTTCCAATCTGGGAACCCTTGAGGGATGTCCGACTGCTCGTTTAGGCCCGGTGGGATCAGGCCTAAACGGGCAGTCGGACATCCCTTTCACAATCCAGAACTGCTGGCTCCTGACCTCTCGCCTGCCAATTGCTCCTAACCACTCCCCTGCCAGCCTGTTCAA